>JADRCD010206328.1:46426-83581 GCA_019843815.1 Montemys delectorum
TCTCTCTCTCTCTCTCTCTCTCTCTCTCTCTCTCTCTCTCATCTGTAAAGCCTCTCTTCCCAACTACCCAAGTCTCCACTGCCCCACTCACTGGCTAAATCCTGCTGTTTCCTCCCAGGTCTCACGCTCCTGGAGCAGCTTTACCTGCTCGCATGGAATCCAGCAGCGATGACCCCTACAGGCTTTTCATCACTATGGAGGCCTTTTAAAAAGTTTCTCTCTTCTCCCCTGGCTTGTAAACATCTTCAAGATAAAAGCCAGGACTCGTCAGCTCACTCAAGTTTTTCCAGGGCTGCCACTGGGTGTTGTACAGAGAACTTCAACAAGTATTAGTTGAATAAATGACCCCAAAGAAGCATCAGAGCTGGGAAAACCAGTGCCAGTAGGGGAGGAGAGGAGGGAGACCATGCTCTGTGAGTCTCAACGGCTTTGTCTCTCCATTTACTGAGAGCTCAGGCTGAAGATGCTGTGACCCCAGAGTTTCAAATTCTCAAGCAAACTTGTGTACCTGATATTGAAGCAGTGGCTACAACAAAGCAAAATGCAAAGTAACAAAATTATTCAAAATTTTTCAGAAACTAGTAATAGGTTTCTCAAATCCAGGGCTGGAGGGATGGCTCAGGGGTTAAGAGGTCCTGAGTTCAATTCCCAGCAGCTACATGGTGGCTCACAACCATCTGTAATGGGATCAGATGCCTTCTTCTGGTTTCTCAAATTCTGGAATCCAAAAAGAGTCACAACAATGTCTTTGTGACCGTCCCACTGCCTTTAGTCTTCAATATCAATCTCTCTCAGTTTTATTTCATGGACCTGTTTCGGGCAACTCAAGCCATAAGAAGAATCAAGAAAGAACCAGGCTGTCAGCCAGAGATGGTACCCAGCGCAGTGGTGGGCTAGTGTCTGCTCTTCCCAGTCAGAGGGATCTGAAGAAACTGACATCGTGTATTCAGTTTTCTTTTACACTCTGTTATGCAATCCGCCATAGTTTTGCTTCTGTCCAGCCTCCTTCACACTTCTATGATCCCTCTCTTAAAGATTTCATCACTGAAAACAGGCATGCCATGTATCATGTACAAATGTCCAGCAAGGTAAGAGTTAATGCCCTCAATTTATTCTACTCTCCAGGCTGGCTTGACTAATGTGTCCTTGTAGTCTGAGTTGTAAATTACTTGTAACATGTTGGGGTGGCTGTTGTATCAGTGTTATCTTTTGGTTTATAGAATGAAGCAGAAACACCTACCAAGTTATTAGAGAGGAGAACACTCACATAAGACAGAATGAAAACATTGCCACTGCACTGTCCAGGAAGTAGGGCCCTTACTTTCACAGGAAAGACAAACCAGGCTTTGGATCTGACAGGAAGCAGGGCATGTTCAACAGCTTTTCCACATTTGGCCCGAAACTTCTGAAGTCTCCTCACTTTACAACACTGCTGATCTATGATTAACAAACAGAAGAATTGTGCTGAAGAGGAAAGTAGACCCTGGGATGAGATGCCAGGGCATTGGTCTCAGGAGACAGAGGTGTGATTCCTTATTTCAAATGAAGACAGCAGAGCATCTGTAAGCACTGAGCAGCAGATAATGTTTGAGAGAAAGCAGAGCTGAGTCCCAGGGTGCTGGGCCAGTGTTAGCCCTAGAATGTTTATCTACTCCCTATCTCTAGGGGCCAGTTGGGAGAATAAAGCTGAGACTGCAAATGACATGCAAACTGAGCAGGCTTAGGATGATGCCCCAAAGAAGTGTTTCTATGGATCTTTTAATACACATTCCCAAGTATACCAACCCTACGAAAACAGACAAGCCTAAAGGAAAAAATTAAACGAAATGGCCAACTATGCTTGCCTTCTGCAAAAACTTATGAACAAGGGGCAGGAATACTTCGTTAAGTATGTGCTTACTTTGCCAAATCCCAGTCCTCAGCCTGAAGTCAGTAGTCTAGTGCACAGCTCTCTCCTATCTTGATGGCCAGGTTTTAAGGCCCTTTGAAATAGTGCTGCAGTAGCGGAGGTAAAAGGAGGCACATCACAGACAAAATATAGACAACCAAGATTCCCATCTGGGAGTGAGGGTTTTGTTTGCTTTTAGTCCACACACACACACACACACACACACACACACACACACACACACACACCCGGCACCTCAAAGGCTTCTGTTGAGTCTCTCACCAAGTTGCACAAAAGCAATGGAGTCACTTGAATGGAAGGGTCAGGTTGCAAGCTGTGTGCCATGGAAGTCACAAGCCCTGTTCAGACCACCCAGCTCTCGAAAGAGGGAGCTACATCAGATTCAGACAAGATAAGAGAGTGCCCTCCTTCGTGACCTGACCCAGAAAGACAGCCTTTCTAGGGAGATATTTGATCCCCTGGAAAAGAGTGGATGTGTGCTCTGATATGGTGACATTTGTCTAACTCAATACACAAGTGATCCTGGTCTTTCTGAGAGTAAAATTTAGAAGATACAATTAATATTTTTAAAGGAAAGTGCTGAAATAAATCTTCATGCCTACCCCACAAACAGATTTCATACTTCTTGTCTACATCTCGAAGTTGGAGCCAGTTAATGTTAGAGCAATATGCAGATTTGGGGCTGGGTGTACAGCTTGTAAGAAGGGTTGGCTTTTGACCCCAGTTTATAAGAGAAAGGAGGAAACTCAGTGGACCTACCTCCTTTTATTAACAGGGGAAGGAAGGTTTGGGGCATTCAGGTAGCTAGTCTAAGGCTCAGACTGGAAACGTTGTGAGGACATGATCATGCCATTTATGTTGCTCATTTTGGAATGCTTCACAACAGGCGCTATGCCTGGCATGAGGAGAGAACAGGAAAGGGGCCTTGATAAGAGCACCCTGCTTACCTTCTGCTGAAAACCCTGAATGCCATAAAACACAGAGATGGGTTTAGAGGCTGCACTGGCTTTCATATGTTGTCACACGAGGGCTTCAACATGAAGAGCCACTTAGGAAGTGTGGCCTAAGACAAACTCAGTTTCTAGGAGTAGATTCCAGCACTCTTCCAAGAAATCCAGCTTCCTTCAGCCCAGCTTGCTCCAGCGGCACAGCATCCCAGCATCCCAGCATCCCCAGAGGGTGAATAACACCCAGAAGGAAAGTTTCCAAGACTAACCCTTATTTAGCTGTGAGGCATCAGGCAATACAATGCAGTATCCCACGACCTGCATACAAATCACTTCACTCGTGGCAACGGAGAGGTAGACCAAGGAGAAAGGAGGTGAGAAATCTGGTTAGAAAGCCCTGGTTTGACAGGCAAGAATGCAAGTTTATGTTGCACCCAAGGCCTGTTCAGCATCAACTTAAGCTCAGGCTTACTACAGGGCATGAAGTTTGATATTAACCAAGTGCCTGACAAGAACGTAACTGCCAGGAACAGTATACAGAATGCTGACTCAAGTGCTGTGTCACCTACATCAGATTGACCTGAGGAGATCCCTGGCTCCATATTGGCTCTAAATCTTTGATGGTAGGCGCTAAAAATCTGTCTTCTCCAAGTTTCAAAGGAGTCAGCCAGTCTATATCTGTCTCTGTCTGTCTCTGTGTCTCTCTGTCTGCCTCTTTCTCTCTCTCTCTCCCCCTCCCTCCCTCACCCCCTCCTCTCTGTCTCCTTCTAAGACAGTCTTGCTATGCTCCCCAAGCTAGCCTTGAACTTGTGATCCTCCTGCAGACGGATGACCGAACTAGCCTAGATTCGATCCACATTGAGTTTTGAGGATCCAGAATGAAGAGTAAGAGATTGTCTAAAATTATACAAAAGGCATTTTATCAAGTGGACATGGACAGGGAGATGCTAACGGGAAACTTCTCAAGCTGTGGAAGATCCAGGAAGGTCGTGAGTTCCCAGAGCAGAGGCTCGAGGAGGAGCTGGGTCTCTCCTTGGATCTGCAAAGCAACCCTGCAAAGCTTAATCTCTCCAGCAACATTCCCACCCACAAACACTAAGTAGCCCTGGAGATGCTCTAAGCTTTGTGATGTCTGTCACTTCCCAACACTGAATGCCATAGTAAACAAAACAAAACAGAACCCAGAAACTAAACTAAACTGACTTGAGAGTGACTTCTGTGACCCAGATGGAAACTTCACCAAAATTATTTACTTACTATAGTCCTGAAGCCTCTAGACTTCAGGTCAGAGCTCAGCCTAAACACCAAGTGCACTGCACTTCAGAACAATGACTCCGTGCCTTTCATCACTACAAATCAAGGCTCACACTTTAAAACAGCATATCCGAATGTAATTAGGCCATGTAAAGGTTCCCAGAGACCACCCATGCGCTAGATCTTTAGATCCTCGGGATATTATCTGTCCTGTTAATTTTACATCTTTTCTTTTTGCCATTTCCTTTAGCTGAGAGAAAATAAATATTCTAACTTCAGGGAAATTTTCACAGAAATGTAGAGTGGTTATTTCGTTGATGAGTGCCCCTGCGGGTGGAATCAGAAGTTACATGGAAGCAGGGAGGCCAATTCCATCCCTGGTATTTGGTTTGGTAACATGCAAGCACCCGCCTTCTGAGGTAACAGATTTAAAGTTTTTGCAAGCTGCCAGGCAACCTTCACTCACTGCTGCTCACAGCTGTCCACCTCTGGGACACTCTGCTAACAGAACCTTCACAGCCAAGAGGAAGCAATCACGGGAAACAGGTACTTACAGGTAGTGGTTTTCTTTCCAAGCCAAGGGCCGGCCACCCTTGGAAGTGGAGGACTGGATGCTAACCTGGCAATCAGGCTTAAAGAGTTGTCAGACGAAGAGGAAGCAAAAACATCCCATCCAAGGAGGAGAGCTGAAATTCCAGTCGTTCGATTCAGCTGAGTTTGGGCTTTGATTGTACTGAAAAGCCATTAACCCATACAAACAAATAGGTAGAGAACTGGAGTTCCCAAACACACTGTTTGCAGATCTCCTCCAATGCCGCTGTAGCTCTGAAAACTTACTTCCCCAGAGCCAAGTTTCTGGACTCCCCGGAGAAGGGCGTGTTAAAGAAGGCGTGGCAAGGATGCCTGCAACTGTTTGCAGGGAGCCCGACCTCCCTGGCAGGGAGCCTCAGCTCCCATCCCTTCTGCTGGTTGGTCAGCAGGGACAAAACTGAGCCTTTGTTAATAGGTCGGGTGCTTCTCTTCCCAGCTTCCTTCCTCACTATTAGCACTGGCTGAGCAGTCTCTCCCGACAGCAGCACACACACACACACACACACACACACAGGCAGGGATTCACTCTGCCACCCGTGCACAAAGGCTCATGCTGCGTGAACACACTTACACAGACTCTTCAAACACACCTTTCCCGGAACCTTTTTTCCTAGAAGCAGTTCCAGCTCTAAAAGGTCTATATTCAAATTCAGAGGTCACGCTCAGCTTTGAGAAGGGGTGGGGGGAGGGGACGGGCCCTTTTGAACTTTTGCGGTAGTATTTAAAGGAAAAGATACAAGAATGGATCTAGATTCTAGGAGTCTAACTTGTAATAAGAACCGCTTAGCTTTTCGTTTATGAAGTACTTCATCTGTCTGCCAGTTCAGGTCTGCATCAAGAGGTACCCTCTCGAGGATGATTCTTTTGGCTAGTTGTGTAACAACTGTAGAAGAAACTGCTTCCCTGAATTTTATTTCTACCAGAAGGAACAGCAGTCCACATTCTGACTGACCTTCTCAAGGAGCCATCATTGAGAAGTTAGAGCAGGACCTCACTTGCTTCAACAAGTCTCCTGGGAAACTGTGCCAGGAGACTTGTTGAAAACTTAGCCCAAAGCAAAGGGGAGTGCAAACTCAAAAGACATAAAAACACACACGAGGTGGTTTGAGGGTGGGGGTGGGGAGACAAGAGAGGGTATGGGAAGGAATGAACACATGGTATACATGTTCCACAAGGTAATCACGAACTGTATTGTTTATTATGATAAAAATAGATCAGTCCTATTCCGAATGGATGTTCTGACAACACTGCCAGTCTTCCCAATTTGGGAAGCAGGATGGAAAAGAAAGAGGAAATTACAAGAGCAGAAAGGTAAGTGAGGGGTAGGGAAGGCCAATAACAAAGAAAAGAATTTTAAATTGATGTAAAAGAAGAGAGAGAAGCAATTATTTTGCTTTTTAAACCGTGCTTTGTAGAAACTTCCGTAATACAGGTGCACAGCACACTTAGCAGGAAGTCGCTGAGATTCTTCAGGAAGCCTTTGCCTCCACTGCAGTGCTGTGAGTGTGAGTGGGTAAGACCTGAGAAGTAAGCAGGCTCTTTATATGGTGAGCGCCACGAACAAACACACATGCAATGCAAAAGCAAATACAAGGTAATAAATATAAAGGAATACAATACAAAATACAAAGTAATAAACATAAACAAATACGAAATACAAAAACAAAAACAAGATAATAAACATAAACATGATACAAAAAGATACCAATGCAAGGTAATAAGCACAAATACAATGCCAAATATAAAAAAATACATTGTGATAAACATAAATACAAAACCCAATACAAGATAATGAACATGAACAAGCACAAGCACAGAAACAAGGTAGCACACATGCGCTCACTGAGAGGGCAGGAAGGCCGCCACAGTGCTGATGGAGAAGGAGCGTGGCAAGGTAACTTTGCCTTCAAATGGAATTGGCAGGTTGTGAAGAACTCACCACCAAAGAAAGGAAGACTGTTTTAGACGCTAATAGGTGAGATGCAGAATCCACTTGAAAAAAAAAAAAAAAAAGAGCTATCCTGTACGTACTTGTACGTGTGTGCCTTTCCTAACACTGAAGCCAAACGGGACTTGTGGGTTTGCCTAGAAACACAATACTTCAGAAAATTTCCATAGGGAAAGTCCTTTAGTATCCTAAGGTAAAAAACAAGCATAGATTGCAACATCCATCAAGGTACCTACAGTAAAAGCAGTCCTTGTAAAGCTTAATTATACAGGCCAGGCTTGCTGTAGCCTAGAACGGACAGTAGAGATGGTTAAAACATCCTGGTATCTGACGTATTATTTATCTAAATAATATATCATCCACAAAAGAATAGGGGCCTGCAGAAATGAGAGTATCGTCTATCTTAATCAGTTGGTATTCTTTGAGCAAGTTAAAATGCAAAACCCAGATGTTTACTAAAACAGCCAAAGAAACAGCAGAGTTCCTCTGAAAGAGAAACTGCTAACTTACTGTCAGAACAAACACACTTTACTTCTACCCTAGGCTAGAAGAATATAAACTGTCCCTTACAGGAGAGTGACATGTCAGTGGTGAGGGGCAGAGGGACAGCTCTGCTCTGCCACACTCAGCACTGTGAATTGTTATCTTAGATGTTTAAGGTCCCCAGGTCAGGCCTTGCCAGGACTCCTTACTTCAATACTAGAAAGAGTTTAAGGACTAGCCAGTTTATGAAGCAAGAGGTTTCTGCTGAAAATATGTTAATTTAGGGTGAGCTGGTATTCTGGTTTGCTTTCTATTGCAACCTGGGGGCGGGGCTGGGGGAGGTTTACTTCATTTCAGAGCTTGCAGTCAGTCCATGAAGGAAAGTTAGGGCAGGAACCTGGAGGCAGGGACTGCCGCAGAAGCCAGGGAGGACTGCTGCTTTCTGCCTTATCTTTGGCTCATGTTCAGCTGCCTTTCTGAGGCCCCAACACCCCCTGCCCAGATGTGTTCCCCTCAACAGTGGGCTGGGTCCTCCCACCAATCATTAATGGAGAATGCCACATAGGCTTGCCTACAAGCCAGATGAGCCAATCTGGCGGAGGCATTTTCCCCACTGAGGTTGCCTTTCCTAGACAATTCTAGCCTGTATCAAATTGACCAAGCACCAAACAGTGCAACGGATCTGCTGCCGACTTGATATCCAAACTCATCGCTATTTGGTCATAGCCTTTCCTTTCTTGTCTGTTCATAAGCTCTTACACTGATATTAATACAAACCATACTGTACATTTGTAAAGTCCCCCAGTCTTTAAACATTTTAAAATCTTAACTATTGTTGATACTGCTTGCCTAGATACACCAATGACTTGTGTGAGAGAGACATAAATGAATGCAGTAGCAACCCCTGCCAATTTGTGTTGGGGGGGAGCGGGTGCTAAGCTGTCCTCCTTCAACTACCTTGAAGCCTCAGGCCATGTCTGTTTCTGTCAACCTTGATTCTCAGACAGGAGCCTAGCACAAGTGTCCCCTGGGAGGCTCCACCCAGCAGCTGAACAAAACAGACGCAGAGACCCACAGCCAACTTTAGACAGAGCTCAGGGAGGCCCCATGGCAGAGTTGGGGGAAGGATTGAGGAGCCCAGAGGGGATAGGGACTCCACAAGAAAACCAACAGAGTCAACTAGCCTGGACCCTTGGCCGTTCCCAGAGACTGACCCAACAACCAAAGAGCATACAAGGGCTGGACCTAGGCCCCATGCACATTTGTAACAGATGTACAGCTTGGTCTTCATGCAGGTCCCCTAACAACCGCAGTGGGGGCTTACCCTGTTACCTGCCTGTGGATCCTGTTTCCCTAAGTGGGCTGTCTTGTCTGACCTCAGTGGGAGAGGATGTACCTAGTTCTGCAGTGACTTGAGGTGCCAGGGTGGGTTGGTTCCCAGGGAGGGACATCCCCCTTCTCAGAGGTGAAGGGGGAGGAGGGGCGCTATGTGATGGGGGAGGACTGGGGAGGAAAAGGGGGCTGCTATCAAGATGTAAAGTAAATCAATTAATTAATTGATGAAAAAAATGTTTCTTTAAAAGTTCCTAGTCTCTGGGCTTCTAGCAAATAAAAAACAAGTTAAATACTTTCTTTCTCCAAGAAAAAGAAGAACCAGGGCACAGTGAGAAATCAAATGCAACCCCAGCTCCAGCAGTGCAAATAACTCAGTACCTGGTTTCTCAAACTAACTCCGAAGAGCTTAGGCAGCTCCACTTCCCAGGCTCTATCGGCCATGTCCAGTGGGTTTTTAAGTGGCAGGCTCCGCTCCAAAGCTGCTACTATCCTTGACGGTCACCTCGCAGTTCTAAGGCCTCCAAGATGCATGTGGTCTACACTGCAACTGAGGCTGCACCTTCACCCATGGCCTCTCCTGGGCTCTCTCTGGGGACTCTCACCCTGCCCCATGGTACCAAGGCTCAGCCATTCTCCATGAACTCTTCAATCCTCCAGCTTTCATGCCACCAGAACGAGCAACCACATGCCATCAAATTTAGCTGCCAGCTTGCGATACAGCCTTGGCCCCTTCTAGACCACAACTCTGTGTGCTGACCTCAAGGATCCCACCTGTTAAATGCTTGGTGGCCCAGCATAGGACACTATTGACAGGCACTGGAACCTTTCAGGGGGGATGCTAATTGGAGGATGTTAGGTGTGGCGGCTGTGGGGGCAGGAGAAGGAGGGGATGCTCTCAGAGGTGATATTGACACACCACGTATATCTCGGCTTACTCTTTCTTCTTCTGCCCTACCATGATACTCTCTGCCATCACAGCCTAAAATCAATGGAGCCCAACAGCCTCGGAGACTAGGAGCCTCTCTCTTCCATTAAGCTGCTTATCCTGGGTGTCTTGTCACCAGCAGAATGTTGACACGTTGATAATGAAGAGACACACAACAGAAATCAACAGATCTTCATCCGAAAGCCAGCAACACCTAGAAGACCATCAACCAAAGCGGTTAAAAGGGGTATAAAAGTTTGTGTACCTTATGAAGAAGATATTGCCACATCCTCTACAGCTCAACACAGGCTAAAAAAATATAAACAGCATAAGAAGAAAAAAGGGGGCCTAAGGGCATCAAGGAAAAAATAAATCTTTTATGTTGCTTCTCAAATAAGTGAGTGTTTATGTAAAATACTCAAAAATCACTGATTGACCTAATAAAGAACATCAGGAAATGTATTAGCTATCAGATCGACAAATAAAAGCCCATGGTACTAATATATACCCATGACTAATAACTCCTAGAGATGTAATACTAAATATTAATGTTTTACATCAGTGGTTCTTAACTTTGTTAATGCTACGACTCTTCAATATAGTTCATCATGTTGTGGTGACCCTCAACCATTAAATTACTTCATTGCTACTTCATAACTGGAATTTTGCTACTGTTATGAATCGTAATGTAAATATCTGATATTCAGGATATCTGATCTATGACCCCTGTCAAAGGGTTGTTCGACCCCAAGGTTGAGAATCACTATTTTATGTGGTAGCATTATTAAGTAAATAAGAAATTATGGAATTGACATTGGCAGGAAAATAGCAAAGAAAATGGATAGCAGAGCTCAGACGACTCTCACACATATGTGCCAGCAAAACTGCAGGTTAAATAGGCCGTGTGTTTTTCTCATTCGTAATTAACTTGAACATAGCTTAAAATGCTAGCATTGAGCCAATTCTATTTAGAAATATAAAAACCCCATTAGGAATCTTTTTTAATCTTTACAGGAAAATGTACCAAAGGCAACATGAAGTGTTTAATTTGAAGGTGTCTATCGTTTAAACTATGCTTGTGTGGCATGGAAGCTATATGTTTTCCCAGAGCTTACTACCATGAGCCATCTTGTATTTCCCAGTGTACCTTAGCATACCTCTAAAGTAGGGACTCTGCTTACTAGCTCTTGGTGCTTTTTAAATGTTGGTTGTTGTTGTTGTTGTTGTTGTTGTTATGTTTGGTTTTGCTGTTTTGTTTTTATCTAGGACATGAATGGCACAAGTCATAAGCCATGGACTTATCTGGGGGAAAAAAAAAAGAGGCTAAAGCCAGACATTGACTATGCCTTCCAAGAACCCAAATGTGCTCCTCCCTGGGGGTGAGTGACCTTTAAGCCTTAGATTGCTGATAGGTGAAGCAGAAGAGATGATTGAGATCAGGGCCTGCTCTCAAGAATCTTATAAATCAGGCAAGAATTCAGATGAGACTACACAGCAGGCTGGGAAGGGACAGGTTGTGGGTGATCAAGCATGTGGCTCAAGGAATCTGATAACCTACCCACTTCTGGCCTCCATGATCAATTGCACTCACAAGCACTTGCCTGCACACAAACATTTACACACAACTTAAAAATGAAAAAACAAATCTTTAACTAAAAACCTACCCATCAGACCCCAAAACAAATGGACCAAATAAAGGGTCAGACAGAACCCAAAGACTGAAGTACAAATGGCTAATAAACATATTTAAAATGTTAACCTCATTAGCTGGCAGGAAAATGTAAATTAAAACGACATGGAGGTTCCTTTTCACCCCAGCCAGACTAGCAGATGTCAAGGAAACAAATAAGGACAACTGCTGGTGAGAAGGCAGACAAAAGAGGACAGACACTCTCATAGCTGGTGGGAATGTAAAGTAGCCCAGCCTGTATGGAAATCAGTATGGTGATCCTGCACAGAAACTAACAACAGATCTCCTGTGTGACCCAGTTATCCAGCTGTGCCACTCCTGGTTACTCCAAGTCAGCATGTCCAGAGATAACAGCTTTACTGTGGCACTGCTCACAATAGTCATTATGGAACCAACCTGGGTGTCCAACAACTAGACAGAAATAGATATAGATAGATATATAAATGGTGACATATATATGCTGGAATATATGTAATTAAATACATATTGGAATATATACATAATGGGATCTTTCAGACATAAAGGAGAATGAAGACATATATTTGCAGGAAAATAGATACACCTGGAGGCAATCACATTGTTTATTACGTCAGACACAGAATGACAAATACCACATGTTTCTCTCACGTGTGGATCCTAGACTACACATACATAAACATTTTGAGGTTCTTAGTCTTATTAATAAAGTAATCTAGAACTGAGTACAATTTTATTTGGTTTGAGAGAACAGAGCAGGCAAGATGTCATTTTTAGCAGCCAGGAAAAGAAAGATAGTTAAGCCAAAAAGAGAAAGCCATGTCCTTTTGGTTATTGTCCAAGAAATCCAGAAACTCAGCAGTGAAGGTTGGTGAGCAGCCACTGGTGGAAGTTGGGTTGATCTAGAAAAAGGGTGAGAAAGCCCAGAGTGTCAGAGAAAGCATGCTTAGAATTCGGTCAGTCTCCAAAAGAAAAACAGAACTGAAAAGAAAGGGAAAAAAATAGCATTGTTCTCTAAGTAATTCAGAAGCACTGGGCTCTCCAGTGCTTGTGCTGGCTAGTCTCATGTCAGCCTGACACACAAACCAGAGTTATCTGAAAGGAAGAACCCTCAACTGAGAAAATGCTTCCACAAGACCAGGATGTAGGCAAGCCTGTAGGGCATTTTCTTTATCTATGATTGATGGGAGAGGGACCAGGCTATTGTGAGTGGTGCCATCCCTGGACTGTTGTGAGTGGTGCCATCCCTGGACTGGAAGTCCTGAGTTCTGTAAGAAAGCAGGCTAAGCAAGGCATGGAGAGCAAGCCAGTAAGCAACACTCCTCCATGACCTCTGCCTGAGGTCCTGCCTCTAGAAACCTGTTCTATTTGAGTTCCTGTCTTGACTTCTGTCAGTGATGAACAGCAATACGGAAGTGTAAGCTGAATAAACCTTTTCTTCCCCAATTTTCTTTTCGGTCATGATGTCTTATTGCAGCAATAGAGACCCTGACTAAGAGATGCTGCATGATGGAAGCTCTACAGGAGTCTGTAGGGGATGTGATGGGGTCGTTCTGGGAAAAATAAGTACATTATCTCATTACTCCTGCCATTACATAGCCATAGCATGTCTTTTAATCAGCCCTCCAGAGGGTGGTCTCTACTAGGTGATTGCCAGGCCCCGTTGGGTTAACTCTTAAGGGAGGAGACAATAATATACAATGCTCTAATATCTGGAACAGATCATAAGGACTATTTGACCTGAAGGCCCAAGGGGGAACAAAGCTGATGTTTACTTTTTTAGTATTCGCAGAAAAATGGAAGGTACAGACTAAAGCTTCAGTGGGATCTATGGCTACCGTAACATTCCCTCTCAATAATTGAGACCTTCAAGTTATTTGGGAACCACATCAAGGATCAGAGCCTCCAATATTTCTGTCATTTCTGTTCCTTAGCCAGAATAGAAGCAAAGCTTCTGGTCAGGGACAAAAATCGAGACCCTTGTCCCTAAATTTCTTGCTTGGTTTCTATCTCTTTTCTTTATAAAGAGTGAAAGTCTCTGAGGAACAAGGGGAACTTAGTGAATTAAACAGTGGACCTGCCTCTTGGTCCTGAGAATGCCTCCTCAGGCCTGATCACTGTGTGCTGGAGCACAAAGTCCAAGGTTTTCAGGCTTCTGGGTTGTTGGCATTTCTACTGGGATTTGAATCTCAGCTACACCACAAGCATTTAGCTTGGCAAACTGCTTCTCTGCTCCCTTAGCTGCAAAATGGGATTCATAGATTCTATCTGTATGTTATTATGAAGAGACATGTAGTGGAATATTGGAGATGGTATGCTCAAAGTATATCTCACACTTGCAAGAAAATGGCCTTATGTAACCTTGTCAAATAATATGGTAGTATGTGCACAGGCAGCACAGGAAGAACAAAGATAGACTCCTGAGCAACCAAAACACGAGGAGAGCATCCAGAGATGACTTCCCAAAGGATCCAATTGCCAGGACTCATTCAGAAGAAAGGACTGGGAAGAGGCAGATATAGAGAGGAAGGTACGTTATTTAACTAATAGTGTCTACAAAGTCAAAAGAATTGATACCTGCAGTTTGTTCCCAGCAGAAAACTACAAGGAGTTATGTGTCACTGAAACATAAAGCAAAAAGACAGAGTCAAAATTTAGATTTTGGGAGTATATGAGCTACTTTTCTATCATTGTAACGGAACACCATGAGCAAGGCTACTCAGAGAAGTGAGAGTCATTTGGGCTCATGCTTCCAGAGGGATGAGAAACTGTTGTGGAATTGTGGCATGGCATTAGAAACAGCTGAGCGTTCACATCTCAAACCACAATCAGGAAGAAAGACTGTGAACTAGGAGGGCCAAGAGGCTTTTGAACAGGAACACCACTACCACCACTACCACCACCACCACCACCACCCTCCCACCCCCTCACCCCCATACATCCTAACCCAACAGAGCCACCAATTAGGAACCAAGTATTCAAAGACCTGAGCCTCTGGAGAACATTCTTATTCAAACGACAACAGAGAGAGTCTTTAGTCTTTGCCCTATTTGACGTAAGAAAGCCACTAGAGTGTCTATAAGCCAAAGATAGTTCTTCATTGTATAGACCACTCAATCTAGAGTAAGACCCATGCCCCTGGTTCATGATGATCCAGATGTGATGCAGCAGGTTCCTGTACACTGCAGCAATGAGTGTGGCTGCAATCAACCCTCCTAATTAGCAGTCCCTGCTAAATTCTTAGGGCATGCTCTACTCTCTCAGCTCTGATAAGCACTCACTCTAACAGTCAGACTCGGTCTCCCACCGTGCACTGTGACTGTGCTTCTTGCAGCATCTCATGGAGCCTACTGTTTTCTGAGTAACTTGATCTTTTCTTTTGGGAGTTTTACGGTCCGGATAATGACAAACCAACTCGGCATTTTCTTAGCACCCAATTTCCTCCTCTAACAGATACGGTCACTGAAAAATGAAGGAGATCTCCTGCAGCCTTCTGTTTCTCTTATTCTAGTGCCTCCAGGGCATTTCAGCAGGTGTTGGTGATGGGCTCTCCGGATGCCTGGGAAGTGTGCTGACACCACAGTATCCAGTCATGACTCATTCATTTGCAAGGAAGGGATCAGAGCCTCTTTAGAATTCTTGGACCTGGATCCAACAGGACTTTTTGCTACATATCACCACTGTCAGTTGCTTAGATTAAAATATTCTGTGGACCTTTCTTCACTATCAGCTATCATTACCCGTGGGATTAGAAGAGATCTAGAAGACAGGAATGGATCCAAGAAACTTATCTCACTAAAACTTCAAGACAAAAATTAACTTTACACAGTTTTCTTTCTATGCCACATTAGAACACTGTCATCCCAGGTGTTTTTAATGCCCATTGCCATGGTGTATGGAATAAAGATTTGTTACTGGTGTAGCCCATGTATTTCTGTCAAATTGTTATTTCCCTCAATTTCTGTTACAGTGTCTTTGAACAAGGGAGGTTTGTCCTGTGTTTTTATATTCTTAACTAGCCAAACATCTAAAATTGATTCCTCACTCTTAGTAGGAAACTGACTCTCATTTGTTAGTAGAACAGCAAAGGTTTTGTTAAGTCTTACAATTGCCCTGACTTCGGGTTTGATTTATATATTTATATGTGTTTTTTGAGTTGGCACCCCAAGCTAGCCTCAAAGATTTGATCCTCCCAACTACTGAGATTAGAGGTATATGTCACCATACCTGGCCTTTCACTTGGTATTTTAGATGCGTGAGCCACAGCATCCAAGGAGCAATACTGTTGATTCAGCACACCTGTATGACCCGTCTCAGGTAGGCACTTGCTCAAATCGCTTGCTACAAATAGTACATGTAGTATTGTTTATTAAAAATGGTATACATAATGTAGATTATTGTAAATAGTGTACATAATGCTGCTTGTTGCAAATAGTACACGTAAAGTTTTCCATTTCTGTCTCATTTCCAGTGCTATTGCATTGACATTGACTTGTTTGATCTTTTTATAAAACACTTTAGTTATTGGTTATACTCCAAACAGGAAAGTCAATGACATACCTGTATCTCTACAAGGCACTGCCTTTGAGACTTATTTTAGAATTTTAGGGGTCATTAGCAATGAACTGGTCACATGGGTCTTCATTTTAAAGGAGAGAAATTCAGAGAATATACTCATATTCTCAGAAATGATGACAGAATTGAAATATAAATTCTGGCCCTTCATTGAAGCAGGATCCCATTGAGCTGATATTTCTGGAATGCACCTTTGCAATACGTTTCTAGTTCCCCTGATGCAGGACAAAGGAAGGAGGTGTCCAACCTTGGCATTCCTATCTGGAGTGATGTCAAGGATCACTCCTGCGCTAACCTGCTGAGGAGCCATGGGCAGCTATGAATCTATCAGGATCTCTGAGGCTGATTCTCGTGTCTGGGTCTATCTTCGACATAAAATATCATTTGCTCATAACTGAGGAACAAAAGATCAATAGTTTGAGCAGGTTCACCATGCATGGCAGCAGAGGCGGCACAGGTCAGAGGGCCTGGAATTGAGGGGAAACTTAGGTGGTTGCAAATTGTGTTTCTGTCTTTCTGAATCTCAATCCCCAGGCATACACAGTGCGGTTATTCCTTTGTACTCCTCTAGAACCGGACATGAATTGCAAATAGAACAATCTGACTCACCAGCCTCTTTGTAGCCTCTGAAATGAGGATCAACTGCGGTTAGCTTAGTCAATACGTGTAAGGTGATCATAGATGCAGCAGAATAAACACATTATAAACACAAATCATCAACAGCAGTCATGTTCTTAGAGGACAAATAGGACACTTGAAATTCTAACGAGCAAAACTTCCTACCTACTGCAAGTTTAAAATGCCCTGTAAGATTTCTGCACGCATATTTTGATATGCAATGTGTGCAAGGCAAAGCATGATAATCTCAAGTATAGAGATTGGTGCATTTGCACACTCCCCTCTACTCACATAACCACCATCTGGGTCAAGATGGAGGACATTCCCAGAAACCCAGAGAGTTCTCTCATTTCCCTGTCTGGTTGATACCCTCAGACATACTCTCAGAGGTGACCACTCTTTCGGCTTCAAGCACAATAGATTCTTCTTGTCCGGTCTTGAACTTTGTATACAGGCAGTCATGCAGTGTGGGTTTCTCGATCTGGCTTCTTTCAATTAACATAAGATCTATGCGAGCCATACATGTTTTTCACAAACAAATAGTTTCTTATTACTGTGTGGAATGTTACTGTGTATATATTCAATGGTTTATTATGCATTTTCTGTCGATAGACATTTGAGCCGCTCCAGTTTGTAGCCATGGTAAATAAGCTTATTATGAACTTTTTTTTTTTTTTTTGAACTTTGTGTACTAATTTCTCCTAGGTGCATTTTCGAGAATAAAACTGTTTGGTCATAAGCTGGTTGTAATTTTTAGCTTCAAGCTCTTTAAAGAGGATTGAAACATTTCCAAGTTGGGCCCCGCTTAGTCTGACTGGAGTTCTGCACATTCGCTACAGCATCACACACTCAGGGTTCTCCAAGGCCATCCAGGGGGCCACGAGGACAACGTTGTTTTCATTTTAAAACTAAGATATTCTCGCCCTTGTTCCCATTCTCTCAGGAGTATAGAATGTGATTTTCCAAAGTCTACGTGTCATTTGATACCATGAGAGATTGGAAGCAGAAGCAGATGTGAAGATCCAGCTGTTTCCAATTAAGTCAAACATTAAAGAGACTGGCAGAAATGTAAAAACGCCACTTTTAATAGTTTCATTCAAAACATGGCTGTTTGTTAAAAACATTTATATTTACAAGCAATCGAAGTGTTGCCCCTTTGAAATCAATACGTGCTTTATTGATTGAATAAACAAAGCTCTTTAGGGTCTTGGACAATTGTTTGCATAGAGATCAACACTGGAGTCAACGGGCTTGAGGACGCGGTCTGAGGAAGGATCCTATAGTCTACTCATGCCCTTGGCTTCTGGATCAACAGTCTGTCTTCAGTCATAACTGTAAGGGAAGATGGAATAAAAACAAAACGCGTACAGAGACCAGGAGTTGAAGTAGGGGTTATTATTTTCCTTCAGGAAATATTGAGTACATATTTATTGTATTTCATACATGGTGACATAGGTCATGATTTCATATTTGCATTCAGGAATTTGCTGAATTCAAAACTCTAAAGTAGACAGAAAGGGCATTCTTTTTCTAATATTTACAAATAAGAAAACTGACCTAGAAAAGCTGGGTGGCCATTGCTTTGTAGCCACAGAGCTAACTGGCTGGACTGAGACTGAGATGTAGATAGCTGTGTGTCCCCTTCTACTGGTGTTCTCTCTGTGTAGCAAAGGGGGAGTGTTATCTAAATATCCCCTACTTTGGGTTTGGAGTTAAATATTTCATAGCTTCACAATTTTTTTAACTTTTATTATGGTGAGAACAGTTACATGATTTCAATTTGTCTGAATTTGTTAACATTTAAGAACATATTTTAAGTAAATAGAATTAAATCACATTCTTGTTTCCCTTTTGTACCCCAACTCCTCCCAGAGACCCCCTCTTCAATACTTACAATATCTTTTTTTTCATATTCCTTAAAATTTATAAAATATTATAACAATAAAAATGAGTATGATAAAAGTTGTTTGATATAAAACAATCAATTTAACAGTGTTACGTAGATGCTTGTCTACAGCAATACTGCAAATACATACGTTTTTCTCAGTATAAATTTCAAATAACTCCAAACATTATTAACTGTATATTTCAAAATAATACATCACTACTAGTATTTTCTTAAATGAACATAAATATGTAAAGTCTTTTTGTTTGTTTATTTTGTAACTTCATAAATTTTAACTGATATTCTTCTGTTAACATTTCTTTTTCTCAGATCCTCTTCTCTCCAAAACCTGTTTTCCCCAAACCTGAAGGTACCTTAAGAGATGGTTATTCTGGAAGCACTGTATACTTTAAGACTGAAAAACCAAATACCCAGGGGCTGGTGAGAAGGCTGGGAGGGTAAAAGTACTGGCCTGGCCATGTGAATCTGGTCACCAGAACCCAAGTAAAAGTGGAAGGAGAGCTACAACACCACAAAATACAATTTACCAACATAGAAGTATCCAAGGGAGAGTCAGGAAAACTCAGGTACACCCAAGTGACTGTGAAGGCATGGCTTCCGCCAGGGAGAATCACAGAGACTAGGCATCCCCACGGACAGGCGCTCCTCAAAGAAGACCTACAAATAATTCTCTCGGCACGAGCCATACATAGCATTTCGGTGACTCTCAAGTCATAGTTAAGAAGCCCCCACTTTTGATAAGTGAGAGGATCATACTCATATATCCAGGAGCCACTAGAGTTGCAAAATGGTTTGGTGTGTGTTCTTGGCCTGTCTGTAGGTTTCTGTTAAGATTCCTAGAGTGCTCGCTTCGGCAGCACATATACTAAAACTGGAACGATACAGAGAAGATTAGCATGGCCCCTGTGCAAGGATGACACGCAAATTCGTGAAGCGTTCCATATTTTTTTGTTTGTTTGTTTTTTGGAGGGGATACTGGGAAAGGAGAAATCATATGACATGTAAATAAAGAAAATATCTAATAATAATAAAAAAAAAGATTCCTAGAAAACTGCAGGTTTACAGCCAGGAAAGGAGAAAGGCCTGAAGCATTTGCACGTTGTATTGGGATCTTTTTTCTCTGTTGTTGGGTGGCTTTAACCGGATATCAGCATGAGTCCCTCCTTTTTGTTTTTGTAGCCCCCAACTTTTCCTGTCTTTTTATCCTGCCTCAGCCTGGCCACCATAATCACCAGTTTGTCTCCGTGGTCCCCAGGTCCTTGGGACACACGCCAACTTTGAAAGTACAACCTCCTGCGCTCCTTCACAGTCCCCAGACTGCACCATGCTAAACCACTCCTGAATGGTTGTGGAGTGGGGGGGAAGTGGACTTCCAGAAGGGTTGTGACATGCCACATCACTTCTTCAGGGTAGCAGAGATGCCACTGAGTCATTCTCTTCATTATAAAGAAGTCATCAAGCAGGGCCTAGTGCCCCAAGGTTATAAACCCAATATTCAAGAAACTGAGAGAGACTGTTACAACATGGAGACCAAGCTGGGCTGTTTAGTGAGTTCCAGAATAGCCTGGATTTCAGAGTAAGACCTTGTCTCAAAAAAACAAAAACAAACAAACAAACAAAAAACAGAAAAGAACTGCCTCTAGAGGCATGCAGGTAGCTGCTGTGCCACTTGTTCATCAGCATGTGCCAGAGAGGCTATGGTGCTCAGTGTTCTGACCTATGAATAATTAGTAGCCTACAGTCCGAGAAACATAGGCAAGACTTAACTGGCCACCACTCTGTTGCCAGGGAGCCTGGACAGGAAGCTAGCCTGGCACGACATCAGTCTGGCACTGCACAGACATTAACAGGATCCCAGGATGGGGAGCAAGTTGGAGACTAGAAGAACCTGACCTGGGACCACATCCTGCCCTCTGAGTGAGCCAGAGACAGACAACCCTCACACAGAGCCACGCAGGTGAGCTGGGCAAGGAGCAAGCCCAAGATGACTGCCAGACTGGCAGCATAAGGCCAGGACAGAGAGCTAGCCTGGGATAACAACCAGTCTGGTGCCACACAGGCCTGGAAGGGACAGACCATGCCCGAGATGACCCCTGCTTGGGGTCATAATGCACTAGCACTCCTGCAGCCATTCTGAGACGACTCCAGACACTCAAAAACCCCAGGAGCCACTAAGGGAAGCAAATAAGTGGTGGAGAAATGGGAGAGAAACAGAAGAATGTGGGCACAATGAAGAGAGGCAGAACTGCAGACTTGAGGGTAATGAGAAACAGCCTGATGTGAGTAGCTGGTAGTACCACCTGGGACCATGGTGGGGTCCTGGCCTGTGCTACCACTAGGGGCCACATCTAGTTCATGGCCCTGGAGCAGCAGGGCTCTGTTACCACCAAAGGCCGGGCTGATGTCCCTGGTCTGAGCTGCCACTCTAGGATATGTTGATGTCTGAGGGCTGTGCAAAACTGGCCCCAGCCCTCACCTGGGCATTATCAGAGAGCTGTCCTGGGGTGGGACATAAGAGTGGGAGAGCTGACGCTGATGCTAGCCAGCTGTAGTACTCTGGAGAGGGGCCTGCACATTGTGAGACTTGCAGGTGAGCCAGCCCTGAAGATAGGACCATAGGAGAGCTATCCCCACCATTCATTCCCTGTGCAGTGGCATGGATGAGGGAGAGATCCCCCCTCACCACCTGCAGCAGGGAGAAGACCTGGCCCTGGGATCATGAGAACTACCCCTCACCTGCTATAGCACAGCCCCTATACCCCATCCAGACAGCACAGTAGAGCTGACCTGGTGGTTGGTGGTGTCAGCCTTGAAGGCACGAGCATGGAAGAGCATGGCAACTTGTCTACTGGGCAGTGACACGGGCAGGAAGAGATGACCCCCCATCTGTTGCCACCTATAGCAGGCAGGAGAGCTGGCTCTGCCCATCACCTGCTGCAGCTCTTGGGAAAGCAGGCCCTGCACCTCACCTGAGAAGCACAATAGAGCGACCCAGGATATGTGGGTTGCAGGTGAGCTGTCCCCCAGGGCATAAGTGTAGGAGCACCAACCCTGCCTCTTGTCTACTGGGAAGTGGTTCTCTTGCCCCCATCCCTTCTCCCTTACCATCTATGGCAAGTTGGAGAGCTGGCTCCAGAGTCATGAGAACTGGGCATGTCCCTCACCAGCTACAACACTCAGGAGAGCAGGCCCTGAATCTTACCTGGGCAGCAGGGTAGAGCTGGCCCTGGTTGTGGGAGGAGGAGGGTTCCTGGTTAGCCAGCCACCAAGGGTGGGTGAGAGAGGAAAAAAAGGTGGGTTGACCAGATCAGATACCTCTCAGGCCCAGATCCAGGGCTTTGAATTGGCCTACCCCAACATCTACCCCATCAATGAACTGGGGTGCCTGAAGAAGCCGATCCTTCAGATCCAAAACTACAGGCTCTCCATGACACAGGGCAACAACAGGAGATTTGAGAGGAGTCCCAGTGAGGTTCGAGTATTGATAGAGTAGCAGAAGCCAGAGGCCAGTGCCAGAGAAACAAATCTTTGCAATGAACATTTGCAAGCATAGAAGTGTAGACAAAAGGGTATACTGTGGGACACACTGTGACACACAACAGCAGCCATAACAAGATTTTTTTCTCTCTCTATCTTGGGAGAGGTTGCACAGGTGGAGGGTGGATGTGAGGGGAGGGGCAGGTAAGTGGGATTGGGGCGCATAATGTGAAATTCACAAAGAACTAATAGAAGGTTAAAGAGAACAGAGAAGAAAGGGGAAATGAAGGAACTAAAGGAAGGGAAGGAGAGAGAAAGAAGAAAGGAGTTAACAGTGTCAATGAATGTTGAATGTTCCCCTGTTTGTAAAACAAAACTTGAGAATTAAGGGAAAAGGTACTATCAATGGTTGGAATTTCTTTTTCTTTAAGCCATGGCTGATCTCTGTTTCAGAATCAGTGCAAATGACACAGTCTTCCATCCCATATTTGAAACTGTGGGTTATTTACTGGTATGCATAAATACTGATTAAATGGCGAGTGCTTTAAAATCAGGTTTAATTTCACTGTAACATAAATCTTGGCTGAATAAACATTGCAGACGTTTATGGCAGAGTCTGCCCCACAGGCTCATGCTTCCGGAGTATGTTTTGGGGGAGTGTAGCATCTGCTCTCTATCAAGACAGAGAGTATTTTATGGTGACTGCTTCCTGGACAGATAGATACCCATCCCCCTTCAAAAGAAGCTTATTTTTAAATAACTATGCTTTGAAACTTTACATCACTAGAACCTTTACAACTACTGATCCAGCTTTACAGTGAGGAGCTAGTGCTGGGGGTGGGGGTGGGGGGGTGACTCTCCATTACCACGCCCAATCCAGGGAGAGTTGATTTAAAGAAACTTGAAACCACCACATCTTTTCAAACATCTAAGTTCTGGTTTACAGCAGAAGCAATGAGCTTGTTATTTCAAAATCTAAGCAATGACCCTTCCGCTTCAGTCTCAGCTCCAGCTCTGACAGGCAGGATCTGCTCTGTGGTGGCCTCTAGGCACGTGCAGGAAAGAAGTCAGGCATCTGGCAGGCATTCAGATGGCAAGCAGACCTTCCCTCCTGTGCCTCAGGAAGCCGCTGTCACTGGGGTCACGGTCTCGTTACAAGACAATGGGCAACCTCCAAGGAAACTGACTTTCTCAATATGGACAATATTCTCCTGACTCACATGAAGGGACACTATCAGACACATATAACCAGACACATCATTTTATTTATCCTACAATTGTTGCTTTGGGAAATACTGTTAGTTGCCATGGTAAAATTTAAAACTCATATTTCTTAAACATTTAGCATATCGAATTTCGTGTGCGCTAAAGAAGATAAACTGAGCCACCGTAAGAAAGATTTCTTTTTAAGAAATTGCCTAAGCAAACAGTGATTCATCAATCAGGCAAGTTCAAGGAAAGAAACACAAAAGGGAGGAGGGGAGATGGGAGAAGAAAGCAAAGCAAGCGTTTGCCGAGTCACAGTTTGCCCCTGCATTAGGCTGGCATTAGGAAGACCCCCATTACATAATGGTGCTTGCTGGCTGCTGCTTCCTGGCTTAACATAAATTCTGTTTTTCTTTGCTTTAAGATTTTATGAAGTTCTTCTACCCAGGAATTGTTTAATTTCTGGAAACCACAGTCTTCAGAAGAGTGTGGTGACAGTCACACTGTTGGTGTGGGAAGATAACAGACATACCCTGTCCTGAGAGGTTAGGGCAAACTAGGATCCCTCAAGGGAGATGCTTGACTCCAGCACAGATTACAGAGTTCTTAAATCACCTGTATATCTTATCTATCGAAATCACTTCAAGGACCCTGTCTTATACCGATATAAAAGGGGACAAAAATGTATAAACAATTTTACATATAGTGTTACTATAATGGCATTATAATATTCATTTATTAAAACAAAATTAAAGATAACATAAGCAGCTAAAATAGGGAAAATAAATCGTGATATATATGTAAATAACAAACTCACACTTTTTAAAGTAAAATTGTTATATAAAATTGTTATTTATTTATGTTTGCATATATGTAGATGTGTGAGCATTCAGGCCATGGTGGTTATGTGCTAGGTCAGTAGATAACTTGTGTCCCATGTGGTTTGGGGCATAGAACTCAGCCATGTGGGAGAAAAAAGGAGTTCAGACAGAGTTACCCTTCAATACAAGGACAGTGCCTCTTCCAGACATTGGTGGGACACTAAATAAAAAGCCCAATGCAAGGTGCGAGTTAGCTCTTTTTGAGTTGTTGGCCTATCATTAGGAATCTCCTAAAGTTCTCAAACATAGTCTGTTGCCATTGCTCTGGGATACTCTCAAAAACTTAATGGCAAGACCCTTTTGTTGAGCACATCACATACTTGGGTCATAGGACATGGAGGAATCAAGCTGGTATCAACTGGAAGCCTCATCTTTACTGGCTAGCTTTAGTAATGCTAGAAAGTTCTATGCACACTGCTGGAATACAAATGTAATTAACACTCTTACTCAGCCATGAATCCTGAGAATTACAATGTCAACTGGTTTGGCAAGACAAACGTTATGGGAAGAATCCAACTACCTTCTGCTTGTTAAGATAAACCTCATACGTGGTGCCGTTTACTGGTCCAAAAACTGAGGCTGGCTAAATCGTAGGCTCTAGATGAGAATAAACACTATACTTCTGCTAAATGGACCTAGTAATAAATCACACCCCCCACGTTCTCATCTTAATACCCATAGATTAGTACATTTTCAACTTTCATCAGAAAGCTTCATTTTACAGTAGATGGCGATTAATAGAGATACCGGCAACCTTTCAATGTGCAGAGAATAAGAGATGCCTTAAATAGGTCATCTATATCTTATTCCTTCCCCTTGAGGTTCAGGGATCATGGTAGAAGAAGGAACAGAAATATTATAAGAGACTGAGGTAGCAGAAGACTATAGCAAAAACAGTATTTGCTAGGCCTGAGAGGGCCATTGCTCTCATGAACTCACAGCAGCTGTGACTTCATACGAAATACCAGGCCAGCCAAATTAACAGCATGGATGTGGAGGGGTTCATGTAGTCTCACCCCTACCTGAGGAGCTATTGGCAACTGATGGTTGTTGAGTAGAGGCAGTCATTTTTCTTCAGGGATGTAGCTCCTTAGAGTTTTTCCATGCTCACTCCAGTAGACCATCCATACACATGGACAATAGGCAGTGCTAAGTGGACTAGTAAAGGAGGATAGAAGAACTAAGAGGGAGAGGATACAGGGTCGTGCTGGAGAGTTTTATGACAACTTAACACAAGCTAAAATCATCTGAGAGAAAGGAACCTTGATTAAGAAAATCCCTCCATAAGATGAGGTTTTAGGAAAGCTTGTACAGCATTTTCTTAAATAGCAATTGATGGGGGAAGGCCCAGCCCACTGTGGGTGGTGCCATCCCTAGGCTGTTGGTCTTGGGTTCTATAAGAAAACAGGCTGAGCAAGCCATGGGGAACAAGCCAGGAAGCAGCATCCTCCATGCCTCCAGGTTCCTTCCCTGTTTGAGTTCCAGTCCTGACTTCCTTTAGTGATGAACAACAGCAATGTGGAAATGTAAGCCAAATAAACTCTTTCCTCCTCAAATTACTTGGCTGATGGTGTTTCATTGCAGCTATAGCAAACCTAACTAAGACAGGGTGGATTTGATCAAAATACATTGTATGCATGTATGAAGTTCTCAATCAATAAAAAAATTAAATAACATGTTTTCAAAAATAATTTGTGGCAATGGTAGATATTAATATATTTATATTATGGTTCAATATATCAATGCTATTGATGTTATCAACATAGACCTATATTATGTAGAACAGATACTAAAATTAATGTCTATATTTATATTAATATATTTGTGTTGATTCAATTAACACACTAACCAACTATTAACATGTTTCTATTAATATCAGTGTTAATGGTGGCTACCAATTATATTGTCTCTTCTGAATAGAGCTCTGTACTAACCCTTTTTAAAAGATTATTTCCTCTAGTCTTTATAGCAATACTATGAGTAATGTTATTTCTTTTTTAAAACTGTAGACACTGTTTTGAAATAGCTTCCTATAGAAAACTGGCATGGACACCACAAATGACTCCTGTATCCGCCACACTTTTTAGGTTTCTACCCATCCTACTGATCCTCTAGATCTGCAGAGCCCTAATATTGGTTGCCATTCTCTATAAGTGCAACCTCACTATTTTCAGTGAAGATGTTCCTGGACCATTTTGATTTTATCTTCTCCGATGCCAGTGGAGGTCGGGGATTGGGGGTGGAGTCTTGTGGAAGAGTGGAAGAGAGAATTTGAGTGAGCCAGAGGGGTTAAGAACACCACAGGGAGACTTCAATGAACCTGGGCCCACGGGGCCTGAGACTGAACCATCAACCAAGGAGCTAAACCTAGGGGCTGAACCTAGGGCTCCTGCATGTTTGTGGCAGATGTGCAGCTTGGTCTTCGTGTGGGTCCCCTAACAACTGGAGTTGGCATGGGGGGGCTATCTCTTACTTTGTTGCCTGCCACTGGTTCCCCTTCCACTCACTGGACTGCTCGGTTGGTCCTCAGTGGGAGAGAATGTGCTTAGTCCTGCTCCGACTAGATGATGCCCCAGGGTAGGATGGTAGCCAATGGGGACTTTCCCTTCTCTGAGGAGATGGTGAGAGGGATTTGTAAGAGTGGGACTGGGAGGAGAGGAGGGAGGATAGGCTGTAATTGGGATGTAAAATGAATAAATTATTTTAAAAAGCAGTGGGTGTACCTATTTACATATATGTGTGCAGATATATCCATATATAGTGTACATATATGTCTGTCTATCTGCTTATACAGTATGAATGAGTACACACAGTGTGTGTAGTGGTGTACTGGTATTGCTATTTACATCAATGTCTTCAGAGGCAGCCCAGCTCCAAACAAAACTATCCCTCTTGGCCCTTGCCTTCTCCACATCTTTGTTGATTTGATTTTTTTTTTTTTTTTTTTTTTTTTTGGAACTCAAAAAAATTCTGTCATGATACCAAAAGTCAAAACTCTCCAGAAGAATAAACTCAGCGAAACATCATTCATTTTGATACTTTCCATATTGAGAGAATTAATGATGTGAGTCTATGTTCCGTGGCTTACGGTGTTTGAATATTTCCAATATTTCATACTTGTGAATAATGCCACAATGAATAACCTCATGCACATCTGTCTTCTCATTGCTGAGATAAACCTTTAAACTTCTTGCAGTGGGTTATTGTTTAAACTATGAACACATCTGTAGTGTGTCTAGGCATCTCCCGATTCCATATGTACAGTGTACCACTTTATGCTTTCATTAGCAATGTGGAGCCAGCTTGTCACTCCTCTGCCTCTCTGGGAAAGCATGTTCCCAAGCTTTTGAATTGCTCATTTACATTATTGAGTATTTATTTGCATTTTCCTTATAAACAAAATTGAACAATTCTATATGCCCAATGGCCATTTTCTTTTAATTTTTGCCCAATTTTTTTCTATCAGGTTTGACCATGCTTCTCTAACATATGGACAACAGACATTAAAAGCAGGGTAGCCAGGGTCATTCTTGTAGGGATGGCGAGGGCTGAGAAAGCACATGGGCTGTGTAAGGGAAGAACAGCACAACAACAACAACAACAAAAAAAACGACTGTTGCAGTCTTGAGTCATTATATACGCCTCTTCAAATTTCCCATCTCGGTCTACATATTTTACATTGATAGGAAAAATTTGGAGAGAGAGACAGAGACAGGAAAGAAAAGCCAGGTGTTCCTTAAGTGACAACTTTCAACAGCCTGCCAGTCTGAACCACACCTTGAAGGTAAGATCAGCCAAGCATGCCAGTACCAGCTGCCAGAGGATGGGGGAGTTTGCCATATTTGTATTTATTTTAAGTGAAAAAGGCAAAAACAAAGGAGAAAAGACTAATAAGGTGACAACTGAAACGACTTGACTCTGTGTGCTGAAATCAGGCACAGCTTGGCGGCATGGACACCTCACTAAGCAGCTAGACTAAGATTTAGGAGACAAGCGTGAGGTACAGAGAGGAGCTGAGAAAACACATCGTCCTCAGAATCTGAGGTTCAGCTGAGGGGATGATCAGCACAGCAAAGGGTCAAGAGGTCGGTCACTCAACAGACTCGGCCCTTTGGAACACAGGCAAGTGGCGATATCTGTGGGGTGAGCTGTAAACTAGCCCTTCTGCTCTCAGTTAACATCATGGGAAAGATCAGAGAAAATAAATACCCTGACCCACCTTACAAAGTTAAATTGGAATCTCAGGGGTGGAAATCTAAGATCCTGTTGAGAACCACAAGTCGAGACAAGGTAAGAAAGGAGGCTTTCGTGGCCATTTTCGGACTTTCTTTCAAAAATGAAAGGGAATTGAGCAGGTCTGCCCAGGAGTGCATTCGGAGATTCTATTACTGTGTTCTCATCGCCACCACCAAAGCTTCTGCACAGTAAATGCTTTTCTGTCTCCAGGATCCTATGCTCCTTACATCCTATGATCTTTATATATTTTGTGTTCCTTCTCTTTACACATTTTATTCATCAAAGCATACGTGCAAGGTATGCATTATCTACCTAAGGGTCAGAGCAATTAAAATATTTATCCAAGTTGATAAGTGGCCTATTTTCCAGCCCATTCACAATGTTGATTGTCCACATGGGTTAGCTTCTCCAGTTGCACCTACTCTATAAATAGTAACTCCACTCCTAGATATACAACCAAGAGAATTGAGCACATATGCCTCCACAGAAAAGACGTGTACAAAAATAGCCCTAGGAGCTCTACTCATTATAGCCCTAATAGAAACTGAACAGAACCCATTATCAGGAGAAAGGGAAAGCCAACCGCAGTAGAGTTGTACAGTACAGTGCTACACAGACATACAACATACGGGCTTCCAGACTGATACGCTAAGATTTAAAAGCATTTCACTTAACCAAAGAAGACAGACAAAAATTAATATGCTGAACAGTTCCATTTGTACCAATAAAATCCAATGCTAGTTTATACTGATTGAACTTGGAGTGCTGATTGACTTTGGAAGGTGAGTATTTGGCCATACAGGCATATAGCATATAAAACACATTGTTATACTTTTGAGATCTGTGCATCTTATCATATGTAAATGAGATCTCAATCAAGTATTGTAATTAAAAAATAAATTTAAAGTCGTTAACCCACGGCCACAAAACTAGTGGTCAACTGAGAATAAAATTAGGTTTGTCTGAGATAAAAGATATAAATCATTCCTATGATTTATAATTAAGGCCATTTTCTCTAAATATGTATTAATTGCCCTGATTCAATTATCACAATTACTCAACATAGCTGAAAACAACCTTAGAAGGATTGTTAAGCACATCATGGTACATACACATAATGAAATGTAATTTGGCCTCTTGATAGTAATTATGAAGCTTTTAAAGCAATAAAACTAAATGTTGATGATACAATAGAAGTGAAATAAAGCAGAATATCACATTGTACCTTTCAAAGTGGTTATAATTATGAAAGCATTAGAAATATAAGTATATAAGGATTCATAGGACCATTAAAAACTTCTAATTTGTCATAATCAAGAGAGTGTAGATGATACACTGTATTTGCTACAATTTTATCCTGGTGAATTAGAAAGAACTTAATAAATATGAAGTCTTCAAAATCGTCCCAGGTGATATTCCAATGAGATGGGCCAAGCTGGGTCTGCCTAGCACCCATTCTTATTACAGCATCCAGATATATGCTGGAGACTAAGTAAGCTGCTCACCCACAGTCCCACAACCTCAAGTGACTGAAGCACTTGGATGGGGTGAGTTTTAGAGACAACTCTTTCTCGTTTCTGCTAATAATAATAACGATGATGATAATAATTACACACATGGTTATTTCAAATTAATAAGTAAAAGGTGAGTCAAATAGTTTAAATACCAGTTTTGGTTATTAAAGACTAGATAGACACATGCAACTTAAATACATGATATCTGTGTAAGCCATTGTTTATTGTTTTGGATTGTGCTCTGTTACAGAGTAAGGTTAATTTGTATTGTATAAGCTCAAGTACATATTCACTTCTCAAGCAGAAATACAATGTACTTCTATTATTAATTTTAAAACTATGTGTTAAATATAGCAATTAAATGGGCATTTCCCTTTCTTACTTTTCCAAATCGTAAGAAAATAAAGGAAGACAACTGTAGAAGTCTATAGAAAGATGACAGCATATGAGTTTCAATTGAAGAATGCAAATGCATTACAAGTTTGTGAAATAGAAGCCAGGCAGTGGTTGTGCACGCCTTTAAACCCAGCACTTGGGAGGCAGAAGCAGGCGGATTTCTGAGTTTGAGGCCAGTTTGGTCTACAGAATGAGTTCCAGGACAGCCAAGGCTACACAGGGTAACTCTGTCTCAAAAAACCAAAAAGAAAAAAGAAAAAAAAAAGTTGGTGCAATAGTACATCTTTCAGCCATGAACAGAAATGAAATACCAGCAGGCGCTACAACACAAATGAATTTTGAAGGGAACTGAAAAAAAAAAAAAAAGCAACACTCAGAGATTGTTGTTCTAGCTAGTTTCTGTCACCTTGACCTAAGCTAGGGTCCTCCAGAAAGAGAGAATCTCAGTTGAGAAAATGTCTCTCCACCAGATTGGCCTATGGGCAAGCCTATGGTACCTTTTCTTCATTGATGATTGACTTGGGATGGCTCAGATCACTTGTCAGTGCCACCCCTGGGGCAGGTGGCTCTGGTATGAGAAGGTAGGTGAGCAAGCCTTGAGCAGCAAGCCAGTAAGAAGCACTCCTCCGTGGTGTACACATTCCTGCATGCCTCCAGGTCACTGCCTTGAATCCTTGCCCTGGCTTCCCTGGAGATGGGCTGTAAGTGAAAGCTGACAAACTCTTTCTCAAGCTGCTTTTGGTTGTATTTTACCCGAGCACTAGGGACACCTAACTAAGACAGTCGTGTTTTCTGAATCCACTTACAGGAAACAGCTAGGACAAGCAAATCCATAAAGGGTCAAAGCAGATGGTTGGTTTTTAGAAGCAAGATGCAGGTAGAAAAATATGAAAAAATGAATGCTTGCAATCAAGGAGTCTTGGTGATAGGGTGAGCAAAAGCTGTATCAAACTAAACAGAAGTGGTGCGTATACATCATAAAGATAGTAAAACAAAACAAAACAAAAACAACACCCTGCATCGCACTTTGTAAGATTAATTTGCTATTGTATAAATTTTATCTCAGCTTTTTACAACCTGTCAGCAGATGAGAGATAAATACATTTAGAAGAGGAAAACAAATGTACATAGGATAATTGACTTACCAGAACCAAGAGTGGAAACTTCCACATGGGATGCTAGACATTTCTTCCTGGGGAGAAGCATCAGCCAAGGAAAACAGAACTGCCCACACAGTCTTTCCAGACTCCTGCCCGCTGATGACCCTCAAAACAGAGCTTGCAGGCTTCACTATCCTCTGCCAATGCAAGTGCAACTGGAGTCCCCGAATGCTAAGACATAAGGACATAACCATATCTATAATGAGTGGGAAGGAAGGCTAGAAATACAAAGTACAGCATCTGAGTAAAGTTTCAAAAAGAAGGCTGGGGAACAATAGTTGAGAGGGAGAAACAAAGAAAGCAAAACAACAGATACATACAGAAGACACAACCAGAGTCAGTCAAACGAGCTGGACCTGACTGGCCAGTCAGAAGGCTGGGAAGTGTAATGGATCACATCCGGCCACTGTAGCACAAGGCTAAAGGATATCAATGAGAGCTGAGCAGCAGCCAGTACAACAGGCTCGAAGGTATGACCCAAGCCATCATCTCTCAGCAGGACTGCCAAGTCAGAAGGCTGGGAGCCAGCAAGGGCTTGAGCTGTGGTCAGTACTGTACACTGAGTGACGTCTTAGAACAGTGATCGCCCTTTACGTAAAGAAATACTAGGATCCAATGTTGTTTCGTCCCCTTTGGGGCTGGAGAAGTGTGCGGCAGGGTTTTAGGGGTTTTTGTTAGTTTGGGTTTTTTCTTTATGAAACTTCCTCCCCGCCCCCCCCCCCCAACACACACACATATTTTCTAAACACCCACAGGAAAATCCCTGAAGGAGTAAGCACAATGTTCATGGGTTCCCCAGAACCCTGCTGAGTTTCCGACACTCTCTTGTTCTTTGTTATTGCATCACAGATTTAAAAAAAAAAAATCTGAGAATTTCATACATGTAGACAATGAAATATGATCATATATGAATTTCATGTCCCCTCTCCCTATGTCCCCTCTAACAAGCCCCATCCCAACCAACTTCATGCTTGTCCTTCTTTTTATAACTTGCTAAATCCAGTTAGCACTGCCTATATGTACATGTGAGGGTGGGGCAGCTTGCACTGAGCATGGGAGACCTGTCGAGCGCTACATTCGAATTGACTTTTTAAAGCTTTCATCCATAAGAGAGACATACAGTACTTGCCTTTTAGAATCTGGATTATTTCATTTAGCTTGTCCCTCAGCAGACTCAGCACTTTCTGGGACAATGGAGGGAGGACATTTTTTTGGCCAGTGTGAGGTTGCATTTTTTTTTAAAGATTTATTTTATTTATTGTATATATATGAATACACTGTAGCTGTATAGGTGGCCGTGAGCTATCATATGTGTGGCTGCTGGGAATTGAACTCAGGACCTCTGCTGGCCCTGCTCGCTCCAGCCCTACTTGCTCTGGCCTAATTCACTGTAGCTGTCTTCAGATGCACCAGAAGAGGGCATCCGATCTCATTACAGGTGGTTGTGAGCCACCATGGGGTTGCTGGGATCCGAACTCAGGACCTTTCAGAAGAGCAGTCAGTGCTTTTACTCGCTGAGCCATCTGGCCAGCCCCTGAGGTTGCATTTTTTATGTCCTGTAGACAAAGTGTGTGATGTTTTTAACAGTAGGATCTTACCACATAGTTATAGTAGGTAACCAAGGGTGATGTCGACATCCTGTGTTGTTCTGGAGACCTCTGGGCCTCTAAAGACACAGGGAGGTACCCAAGCATAGTACTTCAATTTTCACTTAATAACCATGTATCCTGGGAGTGAGAATGACCACCCACTAGTAATTCTGAGTGATTCTATTCCGACTCTTTTCTTTTTACTTATATTTTGAAATTAGCTTACAAAGTAGTGGGTTTCCATAAAGCTTATCCCATAGATCCTTAGCATTGGTCAGCCCACCCATTATCCCTCTTCTCTGCCATTTCCCTGTCCCCATCCCTGCCTGTTTTGTCCTTTAATGCTTGATATGCTTCCCTCTTCCATTTATTATCTTTCAGCTAACTTTAACTTGAGTTGTGATGTATTCAGCTTCTAGATGGCTCCACATGCGCATTCCTTTGGGTTAGCATGCACTGTCCCTTTTTCCCTCTGATTTCTCCTATATTCCTACATCCTTTTGGGCTTAACCTTTCTGACCCAGTATTCTACTTCACCACTTTCATTTCTCCTTTAATCTACTGTCTCTTCTGCCTTAACATACCGCCCAAAGGTCCTTCCTAATCCCCTCATCTCCCCTTGCCTCACGTTGTTTTAGCCACAGTGGTGGATACATCCTGGTTTTACAGAGAGGTCTAGTAGTAATGGCTTAGACACCTGCTCAGTTAAACCAAGACACCCTACTTAATGACATTAGAGCTACTCTCCATGGAAGGAACATTGACAAACATTGTCTACATATTTTAATAACTTTGTACCGAAAAATAAGGTCATGACAAGGTTATGGAGCAGCAAATGTTGTCCCTGAAATATAGATGAAATTATTTCTCCCTAAAATTACTAACAATTGTGTATTTGACAAATAGGAGGAAAAAACAAATATCATTTGCTCAATCTACTCATCCCTGAACAGAGTGAACTAACTACTAGTCCAATAGATAGTTTTCGAGTCACAAACCTTAAACTTCATTTCTGATGTAGGTAGGCAATACCACAATTTGGCTGACAACTATAATTTAATGTCAACATGTGATAAAGTCATTGAGGTCATTACTGGAAAAGGGATTACCAGATGATATCAAAGATGTTTTACTAACAATGGTAGATGTGAACTGGGCTGGGGGCCCCCATCACAGTATACAGGGTTTCATTGTTTGTAGGGCCTCCAACTCTTCAAGCTGCTTTGCTGTTCAGGAAAAGGGAATCCATCTTTATAAATAAATAAATACCACACCAGCCAAACACTTTAAAGACAGGTGTCTACTGTCTTCTCCATCATACCTGGTTTTGTTTAATAAAAGGAATTCTGGGCACCCAGGACTGACTGTGCTTGATAGAATCTGCATGGATACTTTTCATTATAAAACAGCGTCTGTGCACTGTCTAAGTGAGTCAGAAAACACACAGAAAACAAAATGTAGGCTTGCCAGAAATCCCCAATTCCCTGCTCAGTATGGAAGCATGTTTGCATGTGCATATGCATGTCCATCCTCTTCCAGAAAGAATTTAACGCATCCATGACATTTCTCCATCTGTACAAAGCAACTTTGTTTTAGTTCTTTTCACAACCTGCAAATATTTACTTCTATTCTCAACCTAGGGCGCTGTAATAACCGTACCTACATCTTCTAAAACTTACTGTCTTGGAAGAAAATGTTTGTCTTTCTAAGAAAAGTGCATAGAAGTTGGAGAGGTAAGAAGTTTTGGAAATGCTGACTTTTGAAGAAAGTGTTTAAAGAAGTTGGGAAATTTGTAAGAATTATTATCATAGTAGCTTTGATATGGGGTTGAACAAATTGACTACTAATAAATGACTTTTTAAAAATAGGTAGGGTAGGGGGCACTGATTTAGCTATAAAGGAGAATAAAATCCTACCATTTACAGGAAAATTAATAGAAGTGAAGAACATGAAAGAATCCAGACACCAATTCTGCTCTCTCAGGAATGAAGGCTCTACTAAGTCAATTCGAATGTAGAATAGTGGTTTCTAGAGGCTTGGAAGGAGTGAGAAGGGGGCAAGGAGAATACAGGGAGGTTGGACAACGAGTACTAAATCACAGCAGAAGGGGTAAGTCAGGCTAGAAGACTGAGGAAGCTGAGCCCTGATGTCACAGCTCCAACAACAGGAACAGCAGTGAGAAGCTGAGGCAGACAGGCAGTAGCAGAACATTTTCCCTCAGACCTGTCCATATCTGGACTAATGCTAAAAGGTGCTGCCCCACTCATCTTCCTAGAAATGCCCTCACAAATCCACGAAGAAGTACCTTTCTTAGTTGATTTCAGATCCAATTAAGCTGACACCAAAGCGTAACCATCACAGAGCATGAAGTCCAGAGACAAGAAGAATATGTGTTCAGGAGAACAGTGTGGCCAGCCAAGGGCACTGTGACTTCTGCCCAAACCTGCAGACCATCTTTCTGGATGTGGAACTGGGAAACATGTCAAATACCATGATTCTTGGTACTGGCTTTCCTGGGCCAACTCAGACGCTCAGGACACATATGGACAACAGATCCTTAATACTGATCTTAATTAGATGTTTTTACTTCTGAGGGGTCTCTAGAATGAGTCTCTTCCTTTTGTCTTGTTAAGGACAAACTGGAAAGCAGTGCAGAGTTGCTGAGAGACTCTGAACAGATCTAACTCTATGCACTAAGGAAACATCACTACAGAACAAAGAAGTGATGTCCCGGAAAATCTGAGTGTCCTTTTCTTCAGCAGAGCATAAACATCTAAACTCTTGATTGTGGGCCACATATAGAAAGCACTTCTTTGGCTTTCAGGAAAGGCTAGTAGAAAAGACTTTAACTCCCTTATCTATCATGGAGAATAGTTTCCTGCTTGAACTTTGCCATTCCTAATGAGGCTGGTATATGTGCTTCCCCCATGCTTAGCCTGAAGGACAGTATCAGGGTTTCCTCTCTCCATGACTCAGCCATTGAAGCCATGAGCATGGCAAAGCTTACATATCCTTTTCTACCCATGTTGTCCAGGACGTTACCATTGAAGGACCAAATGGAGGGGCTCCTGGGGGGAAATGTAGCCACAAATGTGGGATAGTCAAGGAAGGAAGTAATGCTGTCAGGGAATCCCACTGAAAATAAATGATCAGGAGCTACCACATCCATGACATATCCTTCCCGGTGTCCAAGCCTAGAGGAGTGGAGAGGGGGAAGGCATGTCAGTCATTTTGGCTCCAATACAATATCTTTACCCGGCCTAGAGAAGCCACTTTTACCTCTTAAAGAGGTGCTGGCTTACAAAAAACAAGTCCTAAGGAGAGTGATTTCTGATTTTGTTTACCTATATTTAATAAATTTCGCATTCTTCTTTTATAAGAATCTTTGAACTGGGCACAGGCCTCATGAGTCAAGCAGGGGAGCCGCAAGGCAGCAGGGACAGGATCCTCTCAGCTTCCAAGTGACAGAGGTGGATCAGGGACCCTCTCTGCCCCTTCCCTGCAAGTGGAGGACCTGCCTCCAGGGAGTGCTTAACCCAGGGACTCAGGAGAGATCAGCCATTTTCTCTCTGGTGACTTTCTAAGGTGGAACTAGCCAGGAGGCACAGGCCCCACGAGTTGCAGGGGAGTCGCAGGGCAGCAGGGACAGGACAAGCTCTAGTCAGAGACACCAAGAACATCTAACATCAGAGATCAAGAGATGGCGAAAGGCAAACACAAGAATCCTACCAACAGAAACCAAGACTGCTTGGCTTCATCAGAACCTAGTACTCCCACCGCAGCAAGTCCTGGATATCCCAAAACACCAGAAAAGCAAGATTTGGATCTAAAAATCATATCTCACAATGCTGATAGAGGAACTTAAGAAGGACATGAATAACTCCCTTAAAGAAATACAGGAGAACACAGGTAAAGAGGTACAAGCCCTTAAAGAGGAAACAAAAAAATCCCATAAAGAATTACAGGAGATCACAAGTAAACAAGTAGAAGCACTTAAAGAGCAAACTCAAAAATCCCTTAAGGAATTGCTGGAAAACACAAACAGGTGAAGGAATTGAGTAAAACCATCAAGGACCTAAAAATGGAAGTAGAAACAATAAAGAAATCACAAAAAGAGACAACTCTGGAGTTAGAAATCTTAAGGAAAGAAGTCAGGAAACATAGATGCAAGCATCACCAACAGAATACAAGAGATAGAAGAGAGAATCTCAGGGGCTGAAGATAACATAGACAACATTGAGAGAACAGTCAAAGAAAATGCAAAATGCAAAACGACCTTAACCCAAAACATCCAGGAAATCCAGGACACAATGAGAAGACCAAACCTAAGGATAATAATAGGTATAGAAGAGAGTGAAGACCTCCAACATAAAGGGCCAGTAAATATCTTCAACAAAATTATAGAAGAAAACTTCCCTAACCTAAAGAAAGAGATGCCCATGAACATACAAGAAGCCTATAGAACTCCAAAAAGACTGGACCAGAAAAGAAATTCCTCCCATCACATAATAGTCAAAACAACAAATGCACAAAACAAAG
>JADRCD010206330.1:0-14588 GCA_019843815.1 Montemys delectorum
TTGGGGAGGAAAGGATTTATTCAGCTTATTTCCATATTGCTGTTTATCACCAGAGGAAGTCAGGACTGGAACTCAAGCAGGTCAGGAAGCAGGAGCTGATGCAGAGGCAATGGAGGGATGTTCCTTACTGGCTTGCTTCCCCTGGCTTGCTCAGCATGCTCTCTTATAGAACCAAAGACTTCCAGCCCAGAGATGGCACCACCCACAAGGGGCCCTACCCCCTTGATCACTAACTGAGAAAATGCCCCACAGCTGGATCTCATGGAGGCACTTCCCCAACTGAAGCTCCCTTCTCTGTGATAACTCCAGCCTGTGTCAAGTTGGTACACAAAATCAGCCAGTACAATCAGGGATCTAGCATTTAAATATCCTTTGAAATGTCTCCAGAATTCCCAGCCTCACACAGTTTCCAGAAATTATCCACATATCCCCATGTATATCACAGCTGAAGTTAAAATGAGAACATATTCCTATAATATTTTTGTGTTTTTAAAGAATCCAAATTTCTCACTACTTTAAAAAGGCAATATTCCCCTTATTCAAACTTGGCCCATAGGAAGATTGTAGTTAATATATGACTGTTTTTTCTATGTCATTTAATTCCTACCTAGATAGTTCCTTTTTTTATTAGATATTTTCTTTATGTACATGTCAAATGATATCTCCTTCCCCGATTTCCCCTCTGAAAAAAAATAAAAATTAAAAAAATTCCTGTTCCCTCCCTCCTCCCCCTACTCACCAACCCACCTTCTCCTGCTTCTTGGCCCTGACATTCCCCTACACAGGGGCATAGAACCTTCACAGGACCAAGGGCCTCTCCTCCCATTGATGACAAACTAGGCCATCCTCTGCTATATATATGCTGCTGGAGCCATCAGTCCCACCATGTATATACTCTTTGGTTGGTGGTTTAGTCCCTAGGAGCTCTGAGGGTAATAGATAGTTTATATTGTTGTTCATCCTAAGGGACTACAAACCCTTCAGCTCCTTGGTTCCTTTCTCTAGCTCCTTCATTGAGGACCCTGTACTCAGTCCAATGGATGGCTGTGGGCCTCTACTCCTGTATTAGTTAGGTACGGTCAGAGCCTCTCAGGAGACAGCTATATCAGGCTCCTGTCAGCCAGCACTTGCTGGCATCCACAACAGTGTCTGGATTTGATGACTGAAAATGGGAAGGATTCTCAGGTTGATCAGTCTCTGGATTGTCCTTCCTTCAGTCTCTGTTCCATAGTTTGTCTCTGTAACTCATTCCATGGGTATATTGTTACTTTTAAGAAGGAACAAAGTATCCACATTTTGGTCTTCCTTCTTCTTGAGTCTCTTGTGGTTTGTGGATTGTATTTTGGTTATTCTGAGCTTCTGGGCTAATATTTACTTATCAGAGGGTGCATAACACGTGTGTTCTTTTGTGATTGGGTTACCTCACTTAGGATGATATTCTCTAGATCCATCCACTTCCCTAAGAATTTCATAAATTCATTGTTTTTAATAGCTCCATTGTGTAGAGGTACCACATTTTCTGTATCTATTCCTCTGTTCAGGGACATGTGGGTTGTTTCCAGTTTCTGGCTATTATAAATAAGGCTGCTATGAACATAATGAAGCATGTGTTCTTATTATATGTTAGAGCATCTTCTGTGTATATGCCCAGGAGTGGAATAGCTGGGTCCTCTGGTAGTACTATGTCCAATTTCTGGAGAAAATGCCAAACTGATTTCTAGAGTGATTGTACCAGCTTGCAGTCCCACAAGCAATGAAAAAGTGTTCCTCTTTTTCCACAACCTTGTCAGCATCTGCTGTCACATGAATTTTTGGTCTTAGCCACCATGAAAGGAGATATCATTTGACATGTAAATAAAGAAAATATCTAATTAAAAAAAAAGAACTGTCTAGTCAGGAATTAAATGATATAGGAAAAAAAACAGTCATATATTAACTACATCTTCATGTGGGCCAAGCTTGAATAAGCCATTCTGACTGGTGTGAGGTGGAATCTCATGGTTGTTTTGATTTGCATTTCCCTGATGACTAAGGATATTGAGCATTACTTTAGGGGCTTTTCAGCCATTTGGTATTCCTCAGTTGAAAATTCTTTGTTTAGCTCTGTACCCTATTTTTAATAGGGTTATTTGGTTCTCTGGAGTCTAACTTTTTGAGTTCTTTGTATATATTGGATATTAGCCCTCTATCAGATATAGGATTGGTAAAGATCTTTTCCCAATTTGTTGGCTGCTCTTTTGTCCTATTGACAGTGAACTTTGCCTTACAGAAGCTTTGTAATTTTATGAGGTCCAATTTGCCAATTCTTAATCTTAGAGCATAAGGTGTTGGTGTTCCCTTCAGAAAATTTTCCTCTGTGCTCATGTGCTTGAGGCTCTTCCCCACTTTCTTTTCAGTTTCAGTGTATCTGGTTTTATGTGGAGGTCCTTGATCCACATGGACTTGAGCTTTGTACAAGGACTAGGAATGGATCGATTTTCATTTTTCTACATGCTAACTACCAGTTGAGCCAGCACCATTTGTTGAAAATGCTGTCTTTTTTCCATTGGATGTTTTTAGCTCCTTTGTCAAAGGTCAAGTGACTATAGATGTGTGGGTTCATTTCTGTGTCTTCAATTCTCTTCCATTGATCAACCTGCCTGTCACTGTACCAATACCATTCAGTTTTTATCACAATTGCTCTGTAGTACAGCTTAAGGTCCGGGATGGTGATTCCACCAGAGGATCTTTTATTGTTGAGAATAGTTTTGCTTTCCTAAGGTTTTGTTATTCCAGATGAATTTGCAAATTGCTCTTTCTAAGTCTGTGAAGAATTGAGTTGGAATTTTGATGGGCATTGCATTGAATCTGTAGATTGCCTTCGGTAAGATGACCATTTTTACCATATTAATCCTGCCAATCCATGAATATAGGAGATCTTTCCATCTTCTGAGATCTTCTTTGATTTCCTTCTTCAGAGAGTTGAAGTCCTTGTCATATAGATCTTTTATTTGCTTAGTTAGAGTCACACCGAGGTATTTTATATTATTTGTGACAATTGTAAATGGTGTTGTTTTCCTAATTTCTTTCTTAGCCTGCTAATCCTTTGTGTAGAGGAAGGCCTCTGATTTGCTTGAGTTAATTTTATATCCAGCTGTTTTGCTGAGGTTGTTTATCAAGTTTAGGCATCCGCTGGTGGAATTTTTGGAGTCACTTAAGTATACTATTATATCATAAGCAAATAGTGATAATTTGACTTCTTCCTTTCCAATTTGTATCCCTTTGATCTCCTTTTGTTGTCTAATTGCTCTGGCTAGGACATCAAGTACAATATTGAATAGGTAGGGAGAGTGTGAACAGCCTTGTCTAGTCCCTAAACCTTCTAAGAAGGCTATACCTTCTAATCCTTTTAAATAATATCATTCCCTGTTGACTAGATGCTTAAATATATGAGCCTGTGGGGCTCATTCTTATTCAAATCACTGTGTAACAGCAATAGAAACAAACAAACAAAACACACGTCTGAATCTTTAGACAATTTCCTTGTCCTGACTTGTCCTGATAATCCCTCAATGCAAGACGGGTAAAGAAGGACATCTCCTTAAGTAAAACCCAAACTTTAGAAACATCTCTTCTGAATTTTCGAGGTAACTAAGTTATTTTACCCCAAAGGCAGTAAGTATACAAGTTCTTTGCCAAAAAAGGAATATTCTTTCCTTCTAGAGGGGACAAGTACAGTATTCTTTTTTATCATTTACTCTCCTCTGTCTTCAAACATTCACTATTACATCTTTTGCAAATGAATGGAAGTCAAAGTTATTTCCCTCTACTCATCTAAGCACATTTTCCCCATTGACTACAATTTGGACTTTTGAAACTCTGTTCCATCCAAGGAGACTTTCATGAGCATATTCATGTTCCAAGTAAACCTGTGTCTCTAGCCCATCAAAAGGTTTTTTTTTCTTTAATAAGTAAGACTCTGTAGACCCTGCAGCTGTGTTGTTTATTTTATACCAAGCACAATTTTTTTAAATACTATAATTAGGTTAGTGTTCTCTTTACTGAAGCATCTTTAGGAACATGTGTGTGTTTCTCTGAATGAATGATCAGCCACACTTTCTTTTATTAAATCTGAACTTGTCCTTTGAGAGAAATGAATTTAATTCTGTGTTATTATGTAACATGAAAATTCTTTTTTTAAAAAGGTAAAACCTTTTCTATCCCAACAAAGAGGCTAGACTTAATTGAAATCTACTGTTTCTAATTTTCTGATCTGAGTAAGAGTCTCTCTGGGATAGACTTTATACTGATAATGTTTATACTGATAAATGACTATATTAAGGTATATATTTCCATACATAAACAAATATACACAAATACTTATCTATGCTCTGTCATTGACAAAAGAGTAGCATGAATTATAACAGTATTACAACTTTGCTACAGAAGTACCATCTGCAAGTTAAGTGATTATTTTATAAAAATAAAACACATATAATTCTTTTTTTTTTTTTCGAGACAGGGCTTCTCTGCGTATCCCTGGCTGTCCTGGAACTCACTCTGTAGACCAGGCTGGCCTCGAACTCAGAGATCCACCTGCCTCTGCCTCCCAAGTGCTGGGATTAAAGGCGTGTGCCACCACCGCCCGGCAGACACATATAATTCTTAAAGTTTGAAAAGCAATTTATAAACACTAAATCTATTAAAATGTTTCCTTAGAACTATTCAAGTCTACAACTAGCTGGCTCTGGTGAGCTTAGGTCATAGCAGAACATAAACAAGATGGGATGAAGAATATGGTAGAGTAAAGCAGTTTTACTTCTGCAGCTTGAAAGCAAAAAAGACAAAAAGGGACCAGAGTCCCAACTGTCATTTCAAAGATGCTTGCCTGAACACCAACTTCCTATAGTCCCCACTTCCTAATATCCTATTCAACTAATGATTTGCTACCCAATGAGGCTGTCTACCTCATGTTCTAATCACATCCCAATACCACAATGACCTGGAGATTAATCATTCAATATATGAGCATTTAAAGTTTGAAACTTCAGATTACTCACAGGAGAATAAAACAAAAGCACACACTTCTGGATTTTACAAAATATTTGAAGACAAAAACCATAACAAATCTTCCTAGCAATTAATTTTGATTTTTACGTAGTACATATGCAAATATGAATAAAGAACCCCCTCAAAAAAAAAAAAGAAGAAAAAAAAAAGAAAATAGATTGGTGTTTCCACTTCAATGATAGCCATGTTTAATGATGCTTTAAATAAACTCAAGGAGGTGCAATCACTGTGCAGGTAATGGTAGAAATGTAAAAGGGAGTCCATATTGCTGTGCCTCACAGGAATATAGAAAAATATGTGTAACCAGAGTTTATCAAACTAATTCCAAGACAGGCCAAAGGCTGCTCAGAAGCAGTGAACCAACCCTAATAAGACTCCATTAATTTTGCTTCCTTCCTTTCTTCTTTATTTGTTTCTGTTTCTTTGTTTCTCTGTCTGTTTCTTTTTTCTTTTTTTCCTTCTTTCTAACTTTTGGCAAAGAACATGAAGTTGGATAGGGCAGATGATTGGAGAGGAATTGGAAAGAGTATGGTAAAAATATACAATATGAAATTATGAAAGAATAAATGAGTTAAGAAAGGAAGCTGATGGGCCCATGGGAAGGCAGACAGTAGGCAGGGTATCTGCTTCAGTTCCTGCCTCCAGGTTAATTCCTTGAGTTTGTGCCCTGACTTCCCCTCATAATGCATTTTAAACTCTCTTCTAAAATGAATACTTTCACTCCTGTTGCTTTTTCTCTGGTCTTTAGCAAGTAAAACACAAACCATCAGTTTGGCTATTCTTACATGACAGTACAGCCTTTTTACAATTAATCTCCATAAATAGTCTTATGCCCTGAGTTTTGCATAATAAAATGTTCCATTCATGAAATACTAGATATTTTGTTGTCAATTATGAAAGAATGTAATCAACACTTTAATTAAGAACGATCTTGGAGTAAGGGTGCATATCCATAGTCTCAGAAAAATGAGACAGGAAGCTTACTGGAACCTAAGGATTCAAGACCAGTCTGGTAGCTGGAGTAAGACATAGTCATAAATAATAGCAAAAGTGTAGGTCATCTGAAACTGCACCTTGCAACTTTGAAACCACAGACTGATTGCTTGACTTCAATTCTAGCATTAGTGATATTTACAAACTGTATTCAGCACTGAGTTTTAAAAATATCCTATTCTCGAAAAAAAAAAAAAAGTAGTTCCTTTCTTTGGAATTTGGTATGCATGATCTTTGCCTTTTTATAACTTCTGTAGAAAGAGTAGAGCATATTTTGCCAAACATGAACGTGAAGTTTCATTCAGTTCAGTGTATAATCGTGAAATTGTATGTCTTGATGTTTTAGATTGAACTAGACAGACCCAAATCTTGGAACCCAAAACCAAACCATTTTATTTGCAGGTAGAGGTCTTATGAAGATAATAAAGAATTCCCTATGATGCTTGGGACTAAATCCCAGAAAGATCAATTTTCTATCATTGAATTAAGTTCCATGCCTTGGAGTATAAGTGAGGCCATGTGAGAAGAGCCCTGATATGCAGGATTTAGAATCTTTATACAAAGCAGCAGAGATGAAGCACTCCTCTTCTCTCTTCTTGATAGCTGGGGATACAAACAGAAGGTGGGCTTCCTCAAACCATAGTGAAAGCTTTCACTAGAGACTCAGAATGTGCTGGTAACTGTAGGAACTGGGACTTTTTGCTTCCACAAACTGAAGAAAAAATCCGAATCATATGTTTAATCTACTTAATCTATTTCATGACAGCAGCCAAAGCTATTACACCTGGAGCTATTATAAAAAAAAAATAGCCAAATTTGTGAATGAGGGAATATTGTTGATAAATAAAGACTTAAGAACTGCATAAGTAAAAGTAAGATTAGCTACAAAAATTCATTCAATTTTATGTCACGTATGTAATCAGATATTTTACTTCTTAGGACAGTTGAGAAATTTCATTTACCACGCATTTTGCACGAAGCTGGAGTTATCTGAAGATCACACATCCTTGAAATGGCTGAAGATTTTAGTTGTGAGCACAATTTACCATATGACCATGCCTCATACATTTTGAATTCTGAACACTTGGCAAGTCTATAAAAGTGTTATGTGGGAACTTTCTTCAATTGTCATCTTTTTTTTTTTTTTTTTTTACTGCCAGATATATTAATTTTCAATAGTATTTCAATGGAGTACTAGGGATAGCAAGTTAAATAAATCTGAGATCCTAATGGGTATACAACACGGTAGTTCCAAGATAATGTGAAGTCTGTGCTCAATGCCCCGGAATTCACTTATTTACTTTCTTACTTTATGAGTGCTATGATGCCTCATAAAATTTCATATTAGCAGTGTCTCTTGCTAGGAAAATAACGTGACAGTTAAGTTAATTTACATTTCTCTTCTGTAGATATTTAGCTTCACATATTTGTGTCACTATGTATATTTTCATCTGTTTTATAGAACATCCTCATGGACAGTAATGAGTTGGAGTGGAGAAGCAGGTTGTGACCTGATATTTAAATATGATTTGCATACTGTTACAGAAAGTGAAGGGAGTTTAGGACTATTTTAGAAGTATTAGGAACAAAGCTGGAAAACAAGGCATGGCAGTTTCATAGACAAACCTGAAGTGCTATTTTTCTTTCTGGTCTCTTTGACCAGAGCTACCAAGATGCTTGAGGTCTCTAGTAAGGAGAAAGTATTATACCAACCTGACCCTATGTGTGCTTGAATCTAAGATTTGTGAGCGGAGATACCTTGTTCGTTTTGCTCACCTCAGAACCTGACACATATTTCAGCCGTTATAAAACATTTGCTAACTCATTAACTAGAATAAAATGCAATTCTATTTCTACCTCTGCAGGAAACAAAAAGAAAGGAATAAATTGCTTTGTTGAGAATTTTGCCTTCCCTAGTTCAGGCTTGTTTGTACTTGGAAAAATCCTGGAGAAGGTATCACACGTGTGACAGCCACCCTCGGTCGACTTGGATACAGAAAAGATTGTGTGCATCTTTGTTGTATTTTTTTTTAAATCTTCTATCAATTAGAAAAAGGAAGTGGAAGAGGTCTAGAAGGTAGAAACTATGAACAGAGAAATCTATGTGTACTCATGGCATAAGGCTCTTCTGTTTTAACAGTGTGGACTCACGATTGATGTCGGCCAGACTGTCTGTGTGAAACTTGCAACACCATGGTACTGTATGGCAAAGGGAAGGGGTGGAGACGAAAGTCCTTATGCCTATGATATTTAGACACTCTTCTGAGGGATGCAGTGAGGCTGAGGAGGCTTAGAACTACAGTACAGACTGTGTCAACCTGACAGGCTGCATGTTCAGGGAGTGACAATAGCTTCAGGAATATGAGAAATTACAACAAAGGGCAAATGATATGTCATGCTGAAGATGGTCATTCCAGTGTCTTCTTGTCATAGATGTCACAGTGATGATAATAAGAATCCCTATGGTACTCTCAGGATTTTTATGTTGGAAGAGTTTCATGCACATCAATCTAAACAGAAGGGGCTAACTTAAAGCTATACAGAGATAAATAATAATAATAATAATAATAATAATAATAATAATAATAATAATAGTAATAATAATAATGCTGATTTACATTTTACTATGTGTAGCTTATGCCCGTTGGTGTATGGGTATAGGTTGAGTGGAATTTCCAATAATATAAAACTTTCAATCTTGAAGGAAATCCTGTTAAGACACAGGATATCTTAAATGAAGGTCAAACACCTCATCCTTCTGGAGAGATCTTAAGCTGCTGAAGTAAACAACACAAAGCCTTCAGGAGGTTCCCAAAAGTGCCAAGATATACTATGTATCTCATTCTAAAAGTCTGTAAGCTGCAAGTATTGCTCAGACACTCGGACTAACCAAGCTATTTGATCATCTGAGAAACCTAAAAGTCTCAGACCAGCCAAGTTACTTCAAAGAGGCAGATCAGCAAAGCTGATTGGAGAAAGCTAAGATCACCGGACACCTTCCAAACCACATAGATTACTTCAGGTTGCCCAGTGCCCTCTAGGTTTTCAGCTGTCACTCACGGAGTGGACCTTTGGTACTGCAGTGGTCTTGTAGTCATTTCTACTCCTTTAAGCAATCCCTTGCTCAGACTTTTGTAAATGACCCAAATAAAACCCATTCGTTCAACTATTTAGACTTGAGTGATGTCCTAAGTTTGACTTGCTGCTGGTTCCCTATATGAAAATGGTTGATTGTATCTCCCCCTGAAAAGGGTGACAGAACAATGTGTGTGACCATAATGTGTCCATACAGATGTCAGAGCAAAATGGCTGGTGCTTTTCTCTGTCACTTTCCATGTTATAGCCTGTGGAAGAGTCTCTTAATGAAATAGAGGCTTGCCATGTCAGCTAGTCTGACTGGCCAACAAGATCTCGGAATTTTTGCCTATCCTTGCTCACCATTGTTATAGTTATGGGCACACGCAGCTATGCTTAGCTTTTTAAGTGGGTGCTGGGAGTGTGAACTTTGCATGGTTGCAAAGCAAATACTGTTACTCACTGACCCATCTTCTCAGGCCATCAATTATATTGTAGAAAAAGTGTAACCTAAAGATAAGTTTACTGGGAAAATGCAGAACCTACTTTGTTAGGACTATTTACTTCTTTGCCATGAATTGAAAAGGCATTGCTGATGATACTGTAATTTAAAACAGTGGCTCCACCTACATCAAGAGATTTGTGCCAGTTATAGAAAGATGAGGCTGGAAGCCCAACTCCCGTCTCCTTCTCTCTATAAAGTGCCTTTTTTCAATGTTATGAAGCATTGAGAAGAACCCCAACAGGTGCAACTCCATCTTCCTGAGCAACCTGGCCTCCAAAATTAAAAGAAACGCATCTCTGTTCTTTGTACACTGATTCTACAGTGAGTGGTATCATACAAGGAGCACAAAATGAACAAGACAATGTCATAAATATAGGAGAATATGAGAAATCCATTCAGATTGAACACAAGTTCCTCAGGAAATATTCACTGTGTATACTAAGCTATAATGCCAAAAATGCAATTTTACATGTCAACCACTCTTTTTGGATACTTTATAAACTGTGTCTTGCTGGTGGCCAATGTGTATATATTTATGTGTATATATTTGTTGAGTGCAATCACTCTCCTCTCTCCTTAAAGCATTTGGATCACATCTGTCTATCAGCATTTGTTAATAAAGGAATTTTCTCCTTGTAAACCTTTGTTTCTCTTCTTTGACACAGAACTGATACATTTTGGGAGTTTTAGACAAAAATCAATGTTAATATGCTTAGTGACCTTTATTTTTACCTATATTTATTCAGGCTGATGCAGATATGAATGTATATTTAAATCATTATTCTTTTTGTCAGTTCACATTATTCTAAAGTACTAATATTATTGATTACATTTAGCTAAATGTTTAAAATCTGAATTTTGAACTTGTGCCAACATTTCTTAATGATCCTTAATGACATTAGTATGACTCTTGTGTATCATAATCTTCAAAAGCTCTCCTAACTGATAAAAGCAAGGACTTATCTTAGATTGCCTGATCTTTGTGCAGCTACCAAAATAGCAAATGGAAACACACCACTGGGTCTCACATTCTGTTCTATTTTGGACTGGCAACAATTTTAGATTCTGCAAGGGCAGGCTAAGTTTAGGAGAAAGAGGGTGTTGCAATCAGAAGAAACTTACTGCATGAGAAAGCACTGAATATTTATAGTGTTGTAGAGCATGATGCTGCTGGAACACATAGGGCAGTAATCGCACCCTGTTGTTGGCTAGATTCTTGAGATCTGGGTAACACAGAGTAAAGGTATCAAGGGTTTACTTTATTGCAAAAGTATTTATATTGTAGGAGTGCTGTGAGACTTGTCTCTTAGTGAGGTCAGTCTCTGCAAGAACAGAGACCAAGCTGGTGCAGGAAAGCAAAGTCTGCGAGCAAGTATGACAAAAACCTTGTGATGAACAAGAGTAAAGAAGAAAGAGATTTTAAAATTGTTTACTGACCAACAAAGAAAAGCCCTATGGGTCTGATTGGGAAGATCAGCTGTAATATGATGTTTATGGAAAGCTGGGAGTTCAAAGAGACTAGCTGTCTTTCTGGAGGGAGATTGGAAATATTATGAGTTTAGTGCCATGTTAAGTTTGTACCACAAGTGGAGAACTCTATTGCAGATGATGTGTTAGGAAGTCCATGTGGTAGCATATTCGATGGATTTGTGGTCTAGAAGTAGTGGGACAATTCAAATATTAAAGAGAATTTTAAACTGCTGTAGGAGGAGGGATGGGAAAATGGATTAACATAAAAGACAATAAAGTTTGAATTAGTAATATTAATTCTTAGTTAACTTCATAAAAAGTCATTATTCTTAATAAGCACAAGAGTAACTGGTTCTAAAAGTAAGTGTGTGTATGTGCCTTCTAACCTTGAAATGGAATAAAATTAAAAGTTAATATTATGGAATATTTTTCTCTATCGGGCAGTTTACTTATAAACTGCAGGTGAAGACATTTGTTAATTTTATTATTTGAAGTACTGAATGTTGTATGTCATCACATGTTCCTTAAACTAAATGGGAATATCTCTGATGCAACTGTCATGTTATCACATATTTCTTCATCAAACACTTAAGGAACATATACTTATAATGACTGCTGAAGATATACATATATTCAAATATTCACAGCATATTTTCTGTTACAAAGACAAAGATTAATAAGATGACACCTGGTAAGGAAGAAGAAGCGTAAGGTAAAATGAAATCACAGAGGAAGAATACATTACTAACATAAAAGTTTAGGGTTAAATTCCCATAGATGATGACTTTGCAAATTCAAAGGTTATGCAGGGGCTACATAGCCAGAAACACTGCTGAACAATGGAGATCTGTATCATCTTACACGTGTAAAACAGAAGTCAATGAAATAGAAGCAGGGTAAATGAAAATTTTTGGTGAGATGGTGAAAATGGGTCAGGCATGGGAAAGAGAACAGGTGGGCACAACATGTCTTTATGCCATGCTTTGATATGTGAAGAGAAACATAGGAGGAAAAGTTAGGTTTAAATAGCCTATGCATTCAACATGAGGTATATAATGATGGAGATGTGCAATAGGTCGTGTCAACTACTGTGAAACCTAAGCATTTATGTTGCTTAACAGAATGCAAGTTTGAGTTTCCACTGACATCAGAAATCAATGATTAACATGTGATAAAGACCTATGTTTAATGCAAATATTCAAGGATCATAGGTCTATCTATTACATGTCTCTTTACTCTGAATTATTTTAAGATTTTTTTCCCCCTTGGGAGTGGTGGATAAGCAAAGAGAGGGAGGATAGAGCTAATACATTTATCTAGTGAAAGGATGAAATTACAGTGTGTTTACGGGGCAGACCTGAAAATAAAGTCCAGCACCTTACTTCCCAGTGGACACATGGCAGAAATTTAGCCACTCTTGACTCTTAAGCCACTTGCAAATTTAGACTTCCTATGTGTTCTTCAAATAAAAGGGAAAGGGTGTTAGTAAACAACTTTCTGCCTACAAAATAACAAGTATACATAAATGCAAAGGACTGTTTGCAAAGCATCAAAAGTCTTAAGTGTTGTGCACTAACATCTTTTAAATTATTTTAATAAAGGAAATCTTTGAAAACATTAATGACAATTTTTAACTTCAGAATTTCAATAATAATAATAATAATAATAATAATAATAATAATAATAATAGTAACACAATGCTAATAACAATAACAATAATAATGTAGAGTGGGTGCCAGATGCAGACTTCAACAATCGTTTAATAGAAACAGACAGAAAAGAAGAACGGAGACAGGGAAAGACTATGTCATAGACAAGGAGAAATAGAGAGGTTAAGAGAAGAGTGGACAAACCCAGTCCATCCTCCAGGGGAATTGCTTGAGAAAGAAATCATTATCTGATTTCTAAGGCTTTAGTTTGTTACTCATTCATCTGGCTGTGTCCCTGTAGCAAGAGACCATGATTGTATCGTGAGTGATAAATTGGCTTTATTTAAGTTTTTACGATTCATTTCAACTGGTTTTAAATTTTAATATCTTAAGATCTACATAACCTAATTGTCATCTTTCAAATTAGCTTTATCAAAATTCTTTTAATGTATATTGGGAGTTACTTTTTTAGATAAATTTTGTGTGTAATATCTTACCCCAAAGAGGAAAAATCAATAAAAAGCATCCTAATTCAGCTTGACTTTTATGTTTACACTCTCTGTTAAATACATTATTCAAATAGCAGCTCCCTTGTGTTTCCAGAACGTATTGTAAAATACATTTGCATATGTACTTTATATATGCCTCACTACATCTCTCCTTGTGGAGTTGTATAATTAACTTCAAAATAGTGACAATAAATGCATCTTGTAAAAATGTTTTGGGGAATACTTCAAAACTGTATTTACAATAATTAAAATCATTAGGTGCCACTATTTGAAAATTCTGTTGTTTAAGAAAGTGGAAAAATTTAGACAGAAGAGTGATTCATTATATATGTGTTGATATCAAAACATATTGAAACTTTAGGGACAAACTGCTTGATATTAAAAATACTTGAAAGAATTAGTTCTCAGATAATTGCCAGTCATTGGTCTTTTTCAGAAAAAATAATTCTGATTTTAAAAAGCAAAAAAGAACAAACAAACAAAAAACATCCATGGTGCCAGGAAACCCACTTGTGTGAAAGAGGAAAGACTGAGTCAGAAATAAGAAACTAAAGAGATCTGAAAGGTCATAAATAATGCAACTGGTGTAGGTAGGTGCTTTATGTAGCAATGGTGCACCATGCAGGCCCAAGTCCTGGAAACACCTTGAGTGAATATCTTTAGCATTGACATGGGTACCAATGCAAGTGTAAAACCAAACCCCAAAGTTAACAAATAGGACAAATGGTAAATACGTGAAGCACAGTTACATGAGATTTAACATCAGGAACTGGACAATGTGGCTAAGGGACATGAACTTGTTTGCTACTTAATTCCATTTAGCATCCTTTTTCACTCCAGTACCCTGGAGGTAGAGGCAATAAGATGAGGAGATTAATGTTAGCTTGAGATACATAGACAGTTCAAGATCATCCTGGGCTACACAAAATCCTGGCTCAAACAAGAATACTAGCACATAGTATAATTAGATGTGCTCATCTTGAATTCAATTATATTCCCATGTTACATTTAAAGTGCATCAGTTATCTGAGAACTAGATCTCTGCTGGGAACTGATTATAATATATATATTAATATATTATTATATATTATATATGTGTATTTATCTTGTGAAATGTCTTCTAGAAAGGAATTTTCATCCTCATTGAAGACCTGTAAGTACATGAAAATAATGGCAGAGTAAAGATACACGGTATTAGTCAGAGTTATCTAGAAAAACAGAACTGATTCTAGAGTTATCTAGAAGAACAGAACTGATTATACACATGTGTATATATATATTCATTCCATATATATACATCTATATATTCTACATATGTATGTATTCATTCATTCATTC
>JADRCD010206331.1:0-10454 GCA_019843815.1 Montemys delectorum
CACAAGGCCGAGGTCCTTTCCTCCTATTGATGATCGAATCTGCGATCCTCTACTATACACATGCTGCCAGAACATTCAGTCTGGGGGCTGCAAACCCTTCAGCTCCATAGAACCTTTCTCTAACTCTTTCACTGGGGACCTGTGTACTCAGTTCAATGAATGGCTGTGAGCCTTTACATCTGTATTAGTCAGGTATTGTCAGAGCCTCTCAGGAGATAGTTATATGCTTGTCCTTCCTTAGTCTCTGCTCCATAGTTAATCTCTGCCACTCCTTCTGTGGGTATTTGATTCCCCTTTTTAAGAAGGAATGAAATGTCCACCTTTTGGTCTTCCTTCTTCTTAAGTTTCTTGTGGTTTGTGGGTCGTTCTTCCTGTATTCCAAACTTCTGGGCTAAACTAACTAGTACCCTCAGAGCTTCCAGGGACCCAACCACCAATCAAAGACTATACAGGGTGGAAAGTATTTCAATATAACAATAAAGTATGGGTAGGCAAATAAAACACCAGAAAAAAAAAATCTCAATCACAGAGTAACTACCTAAATGTTTGTTCAAAATACTTATTTTCAGACTCCTCATGGAATATTTTAGTTTGTTTTGTCATCAAACTTTGAAGTTTATTTATTTATTTATTATTTTATTTTATTAGTTATTTTCTTTATTTAAATTTCAAATGTTGTCCCCCTTTGCAGTTTCCCTTCCACAAACCCCTCCCTTTGCCTCTATGAGGGTGCTTCCCCACCCACCTACCCATTCCTGCCTCACTGCTCTAGTATCCCCTTATGCTGGGTTATCAAGCTTCCACAGGACCAAGGGCTTCCCTTCCCATTGGTGCCAGATAAGTCAATTCTCTGCTACAAATGAAGCTGGAGCCATTGGTCCCTCCATGTGTACTCTTTGGTTGATAGTTTAGTCCCTGGAAGCTCTGGGTGCTCCAGTTGGTTGATATTGTTGTTCTTCCAATGAGGTTGCAATCCCCTTCAGCTCATTCAGTCCTTTCCCTAACTCTTCCAATGGAATCCCCATGCTCAATCTGATGGTTGGCTGTGTGTATCTCCATCTGTATTGGTCAGGTGCTAGGAGAGCCCCTCAGGGGAGAGCTTTAACAGGTTCCCATAGGGAAGTGCTTCTAGGCATCAGCAATACTGTCTGAGTTTGGGGTCTGCAGATGGAATGGATCCCTAGGTGGGGCAGTCTCTGGATGGTCTTGTCTTCAGCTTCTGGTTCATTTTTTTGTCCCTGCAATTTCTTTATATAGGAAAAATTCTGAGTTAAAATTTTTGAGATTGGTAGGTAGCCCCATTCCTCTACTATGGGTCATGCCTATCTACTGAAGGTGGTCTCTACAAGTTCTATCTTCCCTTTGTTGGGTATTTCAGTTAATGTCATACCTGTTTGGTTCTCTTGCTTTCTTGGTATCTGGAATTTTTTTAATGACTATCCGCAGCATATCATTCCTGGGCATATACCCCAAAGATGCTCCAACAAATAGTAAGAATACATGCTCCACTATGTTCATAGCAGCCTTATTTATAGTAGACAGAAGTTGATAACAACCCAGATGTCCCTCAACAAAAGAATGGATACAGAAAATGTGTTGGAGTACTACTCAGCTATTATAAACAATGACTTCATGAAATTCGCAGGCAAATAAAGAGAACTAGAAAATTTCATCCTGAGGTAACCCAGACATAAAAGAACACACATGGTATGTAATCACTGATAAGTGATTATTAGCCCAAAAGCTCAGAATACTCACCATGCAACTCACAGACCATATGAAGCTTAAGAAGAAGGAAGACCAAACTGTGGATTTTTCATTCCTACTTAGAAAGGGAAACAAAATAATCATGGAAGATAGAATGAGGGAGGGACCTGAGGGGGAAAGGAGGGAGAGGGAAAATGGTGGTGGGGGGCAGGATCAGGCATGGGAAAAGACGGGAGAGAAGTATTGAGGCTCAGAAAATGGAGCAGAAATATGTAGCAGTAGGGGATGGGTAACTGGGGGTAGCCAATATTAATGTTTATTAGTAGTTAACTGCTTTGGTTTTTTTGTCTGTTTATTTTTGTTGTTTGGTTGGTTTTGGATGGTGATTCATAGTATTCAGCTGGATTCAAGGAAAAAAATAATTAAATGCAATGCTGTAGAAGTCTTTTAATATTCAAAGATTTATTGTTTTAGCATTAGCATTATCATGAATTAAATAGTCAGTTTAATCCATTAGGTTATTGAAGTAAAGATGCTTCTGGGAATCACTTCAATTCTGCCTTTCTATATGAGGTCTGAAAACTATGTAAAATAAAATATTTGTTAATGAACAAATCAGGTAATTTTCCTTGTGTGGTCCTTCTGGACGATTCTAGTGATGTAAGCATGTGGCTTTTCTTATCTTTCAAGCTCAGTGCTATGTAACTGTAACATGACACTAATCACTTCTGTATGAATAGAGATAAATTAATAGCCAAGTTTTTACATTTATTGTTAAAGCCAATGAAACCTCTAAAATCTTTTTGGAATTAAAACATAATATTTTGACCAGCTTGCAAATATTTCCATGTATAAATATACATTCAAGTTTTTAATAAGCATTCAGCTGTTCAAGAAATTTGTGTTTCTTTTGGATGGACACAACCTTGTCTCAAAACCCAGTTTCTTTTCTACATGGAAATATTTTAAAATTGAAAGCAGAGATTCAAGGAAAAAAGAAAACATCTTTTAATTCTTCTGAGACATAGCTATTTATAAACAAGTGAAGAAGAAACAGCAGTCAAGCTTATGTTATGGAAAACGATGATGATGGAAAGTTTCCAAGTCCTGGGCTGGGTGGGGCTATGTGTTCTCAAATGCCAAAGGAAACTCTTAAATTCCAGTTGTACATCAAGAAGGAAAGTTTTCTTCTCTTGTTTCTCATTGATACCACACTGCAGACAGCATATGAGGGGCATTGGTTTTGCTGAAGTTGCCCCTCTTTCTTGTCCCAGAGAGGAAGAAAAATTAGAGGAAGACTTGGAGGCTGAGCAGGAACTGGGTAGACCTTCTTCATATACGACAGGAGAGTGCTGTCACTCGACAATTAGCAAATTGGAGGACACAGTGAGGCTTATAACTCTTTAATTCCATTTTAGAGGAGACTTTCAATTAGACTGTAGTGCATAAACTATGGCTGCTCTGATCAGTGATGGGAGAAGTAAAACAACACACATGAAACCATACAGCAGGGCTTGATGCATAATAAACGTACAAGAAAAACTGCAGCCATTTTAAAATAATCAAAAAATTGAAGTGAGGAGGAAAGAAGCCAATCTTACAGGCTTAATAAAATATTATATTTAACTTTAATCTATAAATTAAATACAAATAAGCTAAACTGCTATGATCACTATTTTACTTCACCAACAGAATCATTTGAAAACACATTTCTATTCTCTATCACTTCTTCATTTTTAAGATTAAAAAGTGAATTCCCAGAGAGTGTCTACAGAATCCTCATATAGAGCCATGGAGTTCTCTCATCTTTATACTTAATAATGTACAACAGGAACTTTGCCGTGTGCACAGCCACACAGCAACAACTTCGCAGGAATGGATATTAAGGTAAGAAAAATGACATGTCCCAGAGTGGAGTATTCCAAGTTAAATGTGTCCACTCCCTAAGCATGTTTAAAGTTTGTGAATAATGCTAGGTTCCTGCCGTAGAAGCTCAGGAAGAAGGAACATTGTGCTAGTCATGGCTTAGCGTCTCCCTTAAAAGAGATAAATTAACAAGGCAACAGGAGAGGCAGCAGGCATCCCCTGAAATGAACAACAGTGGAAACACAGAAATATTATCACAGCTATCCTTTCCAAAAACAATATGAATATGAAAATAGAAGCATTTGGGGCAATCATCAGAGCATCAGTGAAAGGTGAGAGAAGGCACTGAAATTGCGAAAGGACGTTTCCCAGATTGTCATCTAAAGAAATATTCTTACTTGGATGGGTGAGGAATAAGTGTTTAACTGATATGAATATATTGCTATGCTTGCTTTAGGCAGCTCCCACTTTTGCTAGTATTTGTACTGACCTGTCTTTCATTATTTGATTCCCTGTCTCAGTTCACATTTATAAGTCCTTAGGGCTGAGTTCTAAACATGTTTATCCTTCTAGAATAGTAGCTCATATGCTTTATAAAATGACTAAATGAACAAACAATTTTTTGTTGCAATTTTAAGAGGTATAATTGAACTTTGCACAATTTTTAAAGTCCAAACTTTGCTGTTATGTTAAAAAATTTTTACTTTTTATGTAGATATTTAAAATTGTGCTGACATTCATCATTTTTATCATTAATGCACAGTTTGTAAAATGTGATTACATAACACACATAGTGTACTTTTAAATGTCTCTAAGCTTGATCTGTGTTACTTACTATCTGTATTTTATACATTTTATGTAGAGGATATAGACTAGTTACTTTGTTAATTGTCAGTGGTTACCACATGAGCATTGCTAGGTGTTTGATAGTGAAAGTAAACATTTATTAAAATTCACTTTATTTTGAATAAGTTTGAATTATGTAAATTTGCAAAGTGAGTAGTTGATAAGAATTAATGTAAGTTCTTCCTTCTTTTCCTTCTACTTAATTTGATTTTGTTGGTTCAATGAGGCTTTCTGGAACTGTCTGAGGGCAGTGCCATTCATTTATGGGTAGAGGAACAGATGTTTAAATTATTGTTGGTGATAATGCTGGTTTAGTAGAGGTCTTCACTTCTCACTAAGGAAACTTCTCTGTGTAAAAAACAGACAGACACCATTGTAGAAAGCCATAACCAATCAAAACGCAGAGTTGTGGATCCCAATCTAGATGTATTCATCTACAAAACATTCACATACTATTGGTCCAGGAACATTTCTGGGGGTGTGGTGGGTGGAAAGATGATAAGAGCCAGAAGATCAGAGAATTTTTAATGAGATTGTATCTCTTAGTAGTTTCTGACTTGCATCCATAAAGTCTTCCAACAACATAATTGCCTAAACCTGAGTTGAACAAGGATGGTAGTGGATGGATAGCATGCCAAAGTGAACAGGCCTCAAACTTACACAAGAACTCCAGACAACTAAAGGATATTGAGAGTGGGAAAAAGAACTTCCCTAGGGAGCAGCACACAAAATAGCTTTGGTATGTGTCTGTGTGCTCATGTGCATGTGCTTGTGTGTGTGTGTATGTGTGTGTATATATATATATGTATATGTATGTATACATGCATACAAATATATATGTATGTATATATGTATACATATATGTGTATGTATACATACATACATATATATATGTATGTATATATATGTATGTATACATATGCATACGCATGTATACATACAGACATATATGCATAGTGTCCAAGATCTGAAAGGTAGTATGGAGTAATATAAGGAGTGTATAGAAGAAAGGTAAGGGGAAATGTACCATTATAATTTCAAAAATAAATACATAATGCCTTTTAAAATATATGTATTTTATCACTGTGACTGGCCAAATTCTTTTTAAACCCTTTTAAATATTGAAAGAGACAGGTAAAATTTAAATCATTTTTGGTAAAGCTGAAATTAGGACTAAAATGTCATCCTTCTCGTTGTGGGGAATGTGCTTAGCCCTCAGCACTGCCTCTCCTGATATTCTGACTGCATAGAGGATGTAACTTTTCCCATTCCCCTAAGAAACAATTGAGATAAATTTTTATCAGGTTCATCCACAGAAAGGTTACATAAAGCTTTGAGAGTTTTTAGACCTTAAGTAATCTGCTCCAAGCTATAGGACAAACAGCAAATTATGTGTTGGGTACACCAGCAAGAGTCAGCAGCCGATCTTCTGACATTTTACACCATTTTCTTTCCTGCTTTAGCCCTACCCATATCCTGAGTCACATATTGGCACACCGTTTTCTATGATAACTATTGGCTGATACTATGATTGTTTAAAGTTTGTTTAATCTTTCTGTTTCTTGAGGACAGAAAATAAAGTACAATTTGTGTAATTGTTAGTTATATTAGTAGATAATTTCTGTTCACTTCAAGGAGAATTCATAAAATGGGATAAACATTTTAAATAGTATTATTTTGTTCACCTATTTTTAACAAACAGGTATGAGCATATACTCATATTCACAAGCCTGTGCTTCATGTCTGATACATTCTTTTCCTCTGTGTGCACAAGTATAAATGAATGGAAAATCAACCTGTGGGTAGAGCATGTTACTAGGTTACCAGATAACTAAGTGTGAAAATGGCATTGCTACCACAGGGGACCTTGTTTTTACTTTCAAGTCTGACATGTCACATAATCTTAGGAGCTGAGCAGATGCTTTATGTATAGACATCTCTTCTTCACTACATGGAACTCTTTTCTTTGCCATGTACAGAGAGCTCTGCATTTTAAGATTTACATAAGTTATCTTTGCCTCAATATGACTGATCTTCAACTATCAATCTAAAATTTTTCTATTTTTTTCTATTTTCAATGAAATTAAAGCAATGGAAGCAGAACTGGCCTTAATAAATTATTGATGACTATAAAGCTATAAAGTGGATTGAAGCAAATGTTTATCATCCTTGCCAAATTATATGTTCTCTATTGGGCATTCATCTTTTCCTGGAAATAATGCAAAACCAGAGTTTTGTAACTGAATTTGTCTTCCTGGGACTTTCACAGAATCCAAATCTTCAAAAACTAATATTCATTATATGTCTAGTTGTCTACATTGCGACTATAGGGAGCAACATGATGATTGTGGTGACTGTTGTCTGTAGCCCTGCACTGCTGGGCTCTCCCATGTATTTCTTCCTGGCTTTCTTGTCTTTACTGGATGCAAGCTTCTCCTCTGCCATGACGCCCAAGATGATTGTAGACTCTCTCTACAAGAGGAAAACCATCTCTTTTGAAGGATGCATGATACAACTTTTTGTTGAACACTTCTTTGGTGGGGCTGAGATGATTCTTCTGACAGTCATGGCCTATGACCGCTATGTGGCCATTTGTAAGCCCTTGCACTACTCTTCCATCATGACCAGGAAGCTCTGTGGCACTCTGGTGGGAGTGGCCTGGGCAGGAGGATTCTTACATTCTACTGTACAAATTATCTTCACTTTGCAGCTACCATTTTGTGGACCCAATGTCATTAATCACTTCATGTGTGACTTATTTCCATTACTGGAGCTTGCCTGCATCGACACTCACATCTTTGGCCTTTTCGTGGTTGCCAACAGTGGGTTGATCTGTATCATAGTCTTTGTTTTGTTGCTTGTCTCCTATGGTTTTATCTTGCTGTCTTTGAGATCCCAGAGTTCAGAAGGACGATGGAAAGCTCTGTCTACTTGTGGATCCCATGTTACTGTTGTGGTCTTGTTCTTTGTTCCATGTATATTTATATATTCAAGGCCTCACACTGCTTTCTCCTTTGAAAAAATGGTAGCAATATTTTACACCATGCTATCCCCCTTACTTAATCCTATGATTTACACTTTTAGGAATAAGGATATGAAAAATGCCATAAGGAAATTGTGGAAGAAATTGGCAACGGTTTCAGATGAAAGGTAAAAAGAAGCTATATTTTATCAAAATTAACATAAAAAGTAAAAAAATATCAAAATTGTATATGACAAAAACTATAGTGCATTATTACCTCTAATGAGTTAATGCAGTTCTCAAGAACTGGCATTATTTTGTGGATTAGAAATGTTGCTTTTCCTTCAATAGTGGGCATGTCCTCTCAGCTGGAAATAATTATACATGTAAATTAAAAAGAATTGAGTTCTATATTTCCTTGAATCTATCAATAAAAAGAATGCAACCAAAATTTCCAATTGGAATATTAGCTATTAATTTCATGCCTTCAAAAATTCTGAAAGAAATTCATCATATCAAAGATATTTGTATGAAAATTTGTTTAACCTGTATAAAAAGAAAGAATTATCAATTTATGATTATCACTTCAGTAACTGCCAGAGTTTAGGATTAACAAGAAAAATCTTCACAGATCTAGTACTGGTTCCTGTCTAGTGTTATTCCATGATTTCACTGGAGTCCTTTGTATTTGTTGTCGAATCTGAATCACTTCTTTATATCTTGAGAGTTAACAATTGGTTGGCTCATTCTCACCTACACATTTTCTTCTTGGCTTGAGTGCCACTTTATGCCAGTCAGTCTAGGGAAGAAGATGGAAGGTGTCCATAAGTGTCAATGAGTTTCTTCTAAGAAAAAGAACACAAAAGAATTCTAGAGACTACATGGAATTATTCAACCTGCTCATTCAAAGTCACTTCATGAGATGGTACCAGTACATGATAATGCTAATGGGACCAAAAAACCTGAGGACAGATTGGTAATGGGACCATGGGAAGTAAAATACTAGTATCTGGCTAAATATACATTAATGTGATCTCTCCAAAGATCAGTGCATAAATCAACACTCATAATAAAAGGTCTTTTTTGCAGTAAATGGTAATTAATAAAAATACTCACATCTGGACAAAATACAAACAGTAACAAGCTTTGCAGCAAACCTCTCCCCTCAAGGTTGAAGTATCTATATGACAATGGAGACATATCTTAAGAACCAGAAATGGTGGATGGATTTATAGAAATAAAAATTTTCAGATAGAACAGGGCAGAGACACATATGAACTCAGAAAAATAGACAGGATGCATAGGACCAGCACAAGCTCAAGCCAGACTAAATCCTAGCACGGAGACTGAGAAGTGGGCACAAAGTCCTATCTCTATCCAAGAAGCTATTGGCAACTGATAGCTTCTGGAAGAGAGAATATTGGTTTGCTTCAATGTGGCAATACTAAACATAGCAACAACTTGTCAGTGAAAGCTCATGGGCAGTAGTGTGTATCAGTTTATCTATCTATCTATCTATCTATCTATCTATCTATCTATCTATCTATCTATCATCTATCTATATGTGTGTGTTTTGTTTGTGTATGTGTTGTATAATATTTAACTACTTATGGTAATTTTTGATGTGTTGTATTTTTTTCTTGAGAGAATGATAGAGGATGACAGAACATTGATTTGATAGGGAGATGAGGAGAATCTGGGAGAAGTTGGGGGGATAGAAAGAATATGATCAAAACATATTGCATAAAAGTTTATAAAAAGGTATAACTAGAAAAATTTAGTTCCAAAAGAAGTTTTTATGTCATGTTGATCCCAATGACTGGAAAACTCAGCAGATCCTAGGAGACACAGCAGAAGTGTACTCTGAAGTCCTCATCACTAGTGTCTCTGTATTGCTTGGCATGGGCTTTTGTTGTTTGGTTATCATTTTTGTTTACATTTTTCTACTTTTATGTATCAGTTCATCCACATTGTAAGCTCTTCTAAAATAGATACTGTTTAAATTTTATAATTTATAGTTCATATAATTTGAGTTTATAATTTGTAATATCATTATAAAATTTCTCCTTTCCTTTCCCTCTATCCACATTCTCTCATATGCCTCTTCCGGCTGTCCTTTAAATTTACAGCCCTTTGTGTTGTTGTACTAACTGTTATTTTAAGGTAGGTTTGTTAGTACCAAGTATAGAATCTAAGTTAGTCCTTGAATTTATTGGCAGATAAAAGCAGATTGGCTCAGTTTTGCCTATGGATAATTCTTCTAGGGTCAGGCGACTGCTATATACTAATAGTTATGGAAGAGAAAATGAAGTGGATTCCATCAAAAATAACATGTATCATTTATCAAAATACAACTGAAGGGTCTTCTTTAGACTCTTACTTGCTGTTTATTACAGACCAACTGAGTTAATTTCTTCACTCCTTACTGATGAATTAGAATTCAGAGAGATATAAAGGTGGCTCAAACTTGAATCTGTAAAACCAAGTAAAAATAATTCTACTTAAATATCAATAAAGATCATTTATATTATACACATTATACATATATTACTATATTGCTTTTTATATACATCTAAAAATATTTTTCTTTAATGAACAGTTTTTGCTATAGTAGTTTCCAAACAAGAAATATATTTAACCTGACAGATTTATTGAAGAATTTATTATACACAGCTCAGCTTTTATTTTTGTTGAGTAAACAGCATTTTGCTTAAATTCTGTAGAAAAGCTGTAAGCCATTCATTACACAACAAGTTCTGTCCCTAAACATGGTGCTATATAAACATTTTCAAAGAGAAATCTAAGAACACTTGCTTTCTGCAAAATAAAATTCATTTATTACAGACATATGAGGATAGACACATTGGTAAGTATATGAAAACTTCACCCTAGTGATCACAAGTGTTGTTTCTGTGTTGCATGCTGTCTCTAGCAGTTAATAAATTTCTTACTATTATCCCATACAAAGCAGAGATATTTCTCCAAAATTTAAAGCACCTTTTATCAACCTGACAAGATAAACCCTTTGTGTGTGTGTGTGTGTGTGTGTGTGTGTGTGTGTGTGTGTGTGTGT
>JADRCD010206332.1:3045-13407 GCA_019843815.1 Montemys delectorum
TCTGTACATCGCCGTACACACAGTGATGCACAGAGAACGAGACCTTCTGTACATCGCCGTACACAGTGACGCACAGCCAAAAGACTATTGTGAGTAGATCTATTGATTCCAAAAAAATATGCTCAAGCAAAACCAAACCAAAACATTGCTGTTTATAATGCTGAAAACTGAGAAATAAACGGAGTCAAACTTTTATAAACATGCAAGTAAAATGGTTATAGAAATCAGGTGGTGAAATGGCTCCGTGGATAACGGAGTATGATCACATGAGTTCAGTTGCTGGAACACACATGGCAGAAGGGCAGAACTGAGCCCTACAAGTTGTTCTTTGATCTCACATGTGGGCTGTGGCTCTTGAGTCCCTAGACATATATGCATGTAAATAAATGAATGAATGAATAATAGTAAATTAAAAGCTGCTATGAAAAATAAACTGGTGGGAATCTTCCTTTGTATTATGATGGCCTATGGAAATAAACTGCAGAAAGCAGGCAATATGTAAGAGTAATATTATCCTTCCTGAGTCACCTACCCTACTAGAAGGGACTGGGCACCAGGTGTGCAGCAGAGGCCATTAAATGCACGTGACGAAAAGTGGGCAGCCCAGTGATTTCTGCAAGCACATGGAAGGCTGCTGGGCTTAAATTGGGGCTTCCTTTTGATTATATGGAGGATTATTTTAAAAATTGGGAGGCACTTCACCATAAGGACAAGACATTCATATAAAGATTCCTGTCACCTGATCCTATGATTCTCTTACAGGATTCTCTCCTAAAGTAATAATTACAAATGAGGAGAATCTGCATAAAGATGCTTGTTAGAGTATTTCTTTTAATACAGGAAAAAAAAACCAGTTGAATGGTCAGGAAACAAGTCATTGTATGCATCTTATCTGTGCAATATTTAACATGGTCCACAGCTGCTCAAAACCACCTGTAAACTTTAGATCCCTCCTCTAGCATACACTCTCAAAGACATCTACCTGCCGGATGGACAGTGGTGGCGCACGCCTTTAATCCCAGCACTTGGGAGGCAAAGGCAGGCGGATTTCTGAGTTCGAGGCCAGCCTGGTCTACAGAGTGAATTCCAGGACAGCCAGGGCTACATAGAGAAACTCTATCTCCAAAAACCAAACCAAACAAACAAACAAACCACCACCACAACAAAACAACAACAACAAAAAAACCCATCTACCAAAAAATAAAATCTTAAAAAAATTATGCTGTTATTAAGAGTATGAACATTAAGGTAAAATGATATAGCCTGGTCTCTATAGTCCCAGGATAGCCAGGGCTAAAAGAGAGACCCGATTTCAAGAACAAACAAGCTGGACATGGTGGCACATGCCTTTAGTCCCAGCACTTTGGAGGCAGAAGCAGGTGGATCACTGTGAGTTCGAGGCCAGTTTGGTCCACATAGTGAGTTTCAAGAGAGAAGAACTTTTAAAGTAGGCTTTAAAAAGTTTTAAACTGAACACAGCTATGGCTTCCCAGTGTAATATATATATACATATATATATATGTATATATGTACATATATATAATGTAATATATTATAATTATATATAATATGTAGTATATTATATATTATATTACATATTATAAAATGTTATATTATATATTACATATTATATATATTTGAGTGTGCATATTCGAGTGTGAATTTGAGCATGCATAGGGAGGTCAGAGGACAAGCTAGCTTGTGGGTCCTTCCACTCGATCTTGATTTGAAAAGGGGTTCTTTGCGTTTTTCCTCTGTGGGTCAGGCTAATTAGCCGCTGAGATTCCTCCTGTTACCTCCCCTAGAAGCTTTGGTTGTCCCGCTTGGGAATTATTTTATTTGGTCAGTAAATAGTGAATGTTCAGAACTTGAGTAACACAAATCCTGCCTTCAGGGAGCTTTCACTGTAGTTGCAGGAGGCAGAAAACGAGATAGACCAACGAAATGTCACGATAGGTGGTGAGTACTTGGCAAAAAAAAAAAAAAAAAAAATGAGGACAAGAGCCTGGCAGTGGTGGCGCACGCCTTTAATCCCAGCATTTGGGAGGCAGGTGGATTTCTGAGTTCGAGGCCAGCCTGGTCTACAGGGTGAGTTCCAGGACAGCCAGGGCTATACAGAGAAGCCCTGTCTCGAAAAAACAAAAAACAAAACAAAACAAAACAAAAAATGAGGACAAGAGGATAAATTGGATATTGCAAGGACTCCCAAGACCTGAGCTCTTTCTTCTGGAAGAGCTGATCTCTCTCAGTCAGGGCGGGGCCTGGCAGGTGGGGCGGGGCCTGGCAGGTGGGGCGGGGCCGGGCGGGGCGGTCAAGTCCGCGCTGCGGGCGCCGCCGCGGGCGGGCAGGCGGGCGTCGATTGGGGCTCGCGCCCACTAGGCGAAGCGGGTCACGTGACCCGAGAGGCGGGAGTCGGTGAACGGACCCAGTGGCTGGGTGCTTTCCGGACCGCGAGACGGGCGGGGCCGAGAACCAAACACACGCAACGTCTCCCGAGCGGCCGGGGGCGGGGCCGCCGAGTGGAGTCGAGCCGAGTCGAGCCGAGTCGGGCCGCTCTTCGGCGTCCGGCGCGCAGGCCTTCCGCCGAGTTGATCTTTCGGTTGCTGGTGTCCGTGGGCCGCGCGGTCTCCGGTCGGGCCGAGACGCGCGCTGCAATGGCGACCTTTGTGAGCGAGCTGGAGGCAGCCAAGAAGAACTTAAGCGAGGCGCTGGGGGACAACGTGAAACAGTAAGAGCCGCGGGGGACCAGCCTCCGGGCCTGTCCGTGGGTGTGTCCCAAGCCGGGGGCTGCCGTCGTCCCTGGACGCTCTCACCTCCGGTAGGCCCCAGGCTTCTCGCGGCCGCCACCGCTCCTGTGCGGCACGGCCGGGACTCGAGGCGCTGGAGGACCTCCTCCTGGGCGCCCCCGACACCAGTGACGCCCGTGTGGGGAGGGATCAGCGTCCTAGACGCCCGGGAGCCGGCGGAGCGGGGGCGCGCCGGAGCCGGGGGCCCGGAGGGCTTCCTGGAGGCGGAAGCCCGCGGCGCTCGGGGGCCAGCTAGGCTGCGTTGAGAAGCGCCTTGAAAGCGGGTTCGGAAGGCACACACCGACCCCGGGTGATGTCAGTCAGCATGCTAGCCGGCCAGGTTATCCATCCCTCAAAACTGTGAGATCGGCACAGTTATTACTGTGCCACTGGATAGACAGGACTCCGACCCCCAGAGAGATTACTTATCCCGCCAAAGTCACTGCCCAAGGATGGGACTAAGGCTTCTGGTTCCCGCCGAGTGATGTAAAAAAGTACTTGTAAAGTAGTCCTGTCCCCTGCAGGACTGTCAGCAGCGACTGGAACAGAGTGACAGCTCTGTAAGCAGTAGCCTTAAGTACCGCAGCGCAGCCCGAGGAGGTGCCTAGATCTTTTCGGGGGAACTTCCAACTCTGGCAAACCCATAGTTCCTGGCACTGATGCAGAAAAGATTGTCAAGAGCAGCCAGTGAAGCAGAGCTGGGGTGTATTAATACGAAGGCTGTCAAAAAAGCTTAGATGCAAGCTTCTCACCGGAGCCCCGCTTTAAAAGGCAATAATAATAATAATAATAATAATAATAATAACGACAATATTATTATTATTATTATTATTATTTAGATATTTAAACACTGGAATTAAAAAGAGATGCCCAGGAAAAGACATACCCAGGTGTGGAGTATGGACTTCTCAACGCAGAGTCACAAGTTATGCATTTTGGTGGCTGTCTTGTTACACTTAAGAAGAACTTTGTACAAGTTTCTTTCTTTCTTTTTTTTTTCTTTTTCTCTTTTTGCCGATGAGGTGGACAGGCTTATCAAATCTGATCAAGTAAAACCAGGAGACAATTAAAGTTGCACAAGGGGTTTCTGTCCCCGTGACAGCCTGGAAGGGAGAAGGAGGCCTTAGGCTGATATTGTTAATTGTGTTGGAATTTCTGATTTTAGCTGGTGAGAGGCTGCAAGCCGAGTGGGGTGAGGGCCTCTTTCACTTTGATCGTTAAGACCTTCACACCAAGCTCCATGGTGCCGAATAGTACCACAGAAGGACCATCTGAGAGGCAAGGAGGAAATCAAATTTAAAAATTATTTCAATAGGTAAAAATGGCAGCCTTTGGCTTCGTTAGAACAGCAGTGTGCTTTTGTAATACTGTGTGATAAGACTTACATTTAAAAACATGTCAGGAAGTTGGGCGGTGGTGGCGCTCGCCTTTAATCCCAGCACTTGGGAGGCAGAGGCAGGCGGATTTCTGAGTTGGAGGCCAGCCTGGTCTACAGAGTGAGCTCCAGGACAGCCAGGGCTACAGTCAGGAGCCTTGGTCCTTTTTCCATGCACAGTGCTCACAGGATTTTGGAAGTGAAAGGTTTCACATGGAGCTAAATCTTCAGGCCATGGCTTGTGAAGGCCATGGCTGGAACTCTGGCTAGGTACTCTGCCTTCCAGACCAAATTCAGGGCTCACAGAAATCTTTGCGTTCCCTCTTCCACTTGTAAAGGCCAAAGTTCACTATGATGTTGCTCAGATATGGGCGCTGATACTAAATTGTATGGATCAGTCATGTGACATCCACAGGTCTTTGTGTCAGGGATACAGTTACTGATGGAATTGTTCTACATTTCTGTTTCCCATCTTTGTTCATTTTAAAAACTGCCATCTTGGTTAAGCGTGCTTGTCTCTGGCCACTTCCTCCTAAGCAGCTTGCTTTGTGTTTACATCATGACCATTTAAATGTGATTCTTGGAGGCAGGAAAAACAAGTGTATACAGAGTGCATGGTGTGAATTGTTTACCATTTATCCAGCGGCCCAAATGTTAAAACCACAGGCTTTCAGTTACTCAGATCTAGGGATATTTTCTTTGTGATGAAGTGCTTAGAAACTCAGTATTTCTGCTCTTTTGAGCTCATCTGAATGGAAGCGTGGCACACAGGATATATTAGTAACCACTTTCCTCCTCATCAAACGTTCACTTAGGAGTGAGGCCCCCATGCTCTTTTAAGAAGGCGAGGCACAGCTGTGCCTGCACTGAGTCTGCCCTGAGTCCTTCTTTGAGGGAAAAAGGATGTTTCTTGTTGGTCTTCTGCTTCTTTGGTGTGTTCATTTGCTAGACCTGCCATGACACAGCATCACAGGCTTGTTGCTTAAACTGCAGAAATTAATATTTTCATGGCTCTGAGGGTTGTAAATCCAAGGCCAGTATGTTGGAGGGGTGGGTTTCTTCTGAGGCTCTCCTGGGACCTCTGCAGGAGTCTGAAGTATCCTTCTGTGCTGCTGCCTAGACAGACTGGCTTAGGACTCACCTCATGGTCTCCTCCTAAGCCTGGTATATCTTTATAAAGGCTTGGCCCAGAGCCACATGGCAAGAGGCCATGTCTAATAGGGGGATTCAGCCACAGACACCGAGGATTGGAAAATTGTCTTCCCTGGGAGCTGGAGCAGCTAGAGGCAGAGGCAGAAGTCTGTGGCTTTAATGTCATTTCTCCTTGTACAGATACTGGGCCAACTTGAAGTTGTGGTTCAAGCAGAAGATCAGCAAAGAGGAGTTCGACCTTGAAGCTCACAGGCTCCTCACACAGGACAATGGTACCTCTTCCCCAAGTCCCCCAGCTTTGCAATTGGTACTTTTGGTTTTGATGCTGTGTAAGAAAATCTTAATAATATTGTGGCTACACAGTTAACTGGGGAGACTGGTAGGGAGAGAGGGAACAGTTTAAGGGTTTTTGGGCTACTTTGACTTGTGAAATCTTCCTTTTCAGTCCATTCTCACAATGATTTCCTCCTGGCCATCCTCACACGTTGTCAGATTTTGGTTTCTACACCAGGTAAGGGAATGGGAATGTTTCCAGTTTCGGGGAGTGGGTAATTGGGTGGATATTTAATTTCCTTCATCAGACACCACTCAGGTTTACAAAAGAATGTTCCACCACCACCACCACAAAATGTTATGTAGGTGATAATCGTGTACACACACACACACACACACACACACACGCACGCACGCACACTTCCTTGCACTCTTACTTCCCACATAGCTTGCTACAGGGTGGGAGTCAGGATTCAGACAGTGAAGGCTGTGGAGAGGGGCAGCGGGCATGGCACGGCACTAGGAGAGGGTGTCAGGATACATAGCTGAGCAGTGGATGCTGGGAAGTCGCCCGTGTAGAAGCCTGGGCTTTGGACCCAGTAGGAAGCTCGGTGTGTGCTTGTGGTGTGCTAGATTGTGGGAGGAAGTAAGTGCGTTGACAGTGTCCCTCCTGATAAAGCCATCTTGGACCTTGCTGAAACTGGGTCCCAGGTGCTTCCTGCCTCTGTGGATTAAGTCAGCTTTCCTTTTTCAAGCCAGGGGTGATTCTGAATATCTTAAAAGGCAGTCAGGAAATGGCTGGTGTTTTGAGTTATTCCTTAACGATTTTGATTTTTATCATTTTATTTGCACATCTATGGCTGTGTCTGTGTGGGTGGGGACAGTTACAGGTGTCACCTCCCCTGGGGCTGAGATTGTGAGTTACCTGACGTGGGTGCTAGTAACTGAACCCAGGTTCTCTGTAAGAGCCAGCTCTCAGCCCCTGAACTATACCAGAAGGTTATGACTAACTTCTCTTGTTTGATAACGCATTCAAATAATCCTAAGGTCTGCTCCTGAGCGCAGTAGACAGTGGTTGTTGTTCTGAAAGGTTGGCACTGGAGGGGGAGTGGCTCCCTTTTAAAATAAGTGAAAATCTCCAATTTGGAAACTAAGCATTATTTCTTCATTGAACACTATTTCCTCATAATGAACTTAATATTTGCTAGTAACAAAATAATGGTTTTTGTTAAAAGTAAAATGTCTTTCTTTGTATGTAACAATCACAGGTGGACCTGTTTTCCTTTTCTTATTTCCTTTGTTTGTGTGTGTGTGTGTGTGTGTGTGTGTGTGTGAGTGTGTGTGTGAGTGTGTGTGTATAGGTCAGAGGGCGCCTTGCAGTTGTCAGTTCTCCTTGTCCACTCAGGTCATGAGGCTGGCAGATGCTGTCTTTTTCTGAGCCCTCTATCCAGCACTGTTTCCTATTTTTCTAAGGAAGGCCAGAAATACAATTTAAATAATATTTGTTGAATACAGCATGTTAGATAATCTTTGATGCACTCTTCAGGGTATTGTCAGCCTCTTTAGAGTGAAAACAAACATCAGAACGAGATAGAATGTCCCTGTCTCCTTAAGCGGCAGCCTTGGCTATACAACCAGTCCTCAGTGCCCTGGGCACCTCTTCCCTCTGGCACCCTCTGGGTCCACACAGCTTGCTCCTGAGCTCAGTGCGCCCTGCTCCTTCATGGGCCTGTAATGTCAGGTTTTCTGCCAGCACCTAGGATCTAGTTTTAATTGAAGAACTGTAGAATTAAACTGTAGAACCCAGGTTAATGTTTTCCACAAAGCTTTACTAACCCCCCCACAAACAAACAAACAAACAGACCTGGAGTTCATTAAAATGGTACCAGTGGGGTGGGAGACGGCTCAGTTAAGGGCACTTGCTGCTCTTGCAGAGTACCAGATTCTGTTCCTAGAACTCACACAACAGCTCACAAGCATCTGTAACTCTAACTCCACAGGATTTCACACCTTTCCTGGGCTCTGAGGGCACTGGACATAATTTGTGATGCCCATATGAACATGCAGGCAAACACTCATAAAATAAAAATAAATAAATCCTTAAAAATGGTTAATAAGGGCTGGCGAGATGGCTCAGTGGGTAAGAGCACCGACTGCTCTTCTGAAGGTCCTGAGTTCGGATCCCAGCAACCACATGGTGGCTCACAACCACCTGTAATGAGATCTGACGCCCTCTTCTGGTGCGTCTGAAGACAGCTACAGTGAATTATGCTGGAGCGAGTAGGGCCAGAGCGAGCGGGGCAGCAGAGGTCCTGAGTTCAATTCCCAGCAGCCACATGATGGCTCACGACCACCTGTACAGCTACAGTATACACATACAAATAAAATAAATAAATAAATCTTTAAAAATGGTTAATAATAATTATGGTATTACAATTATGAGTATTTTTTTTCTCTTAAAACTATTTTGGTGGGGAATGGGGCTGGAAAAATAGCTCAGCAGTTAAAAACATACTGCTTTCGGAGAGGACCCAAATTTGGTTCCCAGCACCCATGTTAGGTGGCTCTCAGCTCCTGTAACTCCAGTTCTAGGAAATCCAAAGCCTCTAGCCTCCTCAGGCACCTACAATCGTGTATATGCACACTTTACCCCCCTACACCCACATACATTCCACATATATATTAAAAAATAAACTTTAAAAAATTATTTTGAAGGAGTACTTCTTTGAAATTACTATTTTGGAGATATTTTTTCCCCCAAGGATAATTTTTTTTTAAAAAATTAAACACCATATTCATCATTCTAAAAAACCCCCCAAAATCAGCACAAAACACTTTTTAGAAAAGGCTTCTCCTTCCTAGTACCCTGCATCCCAGTCAGGCAGTCCAGTGTCTGTTGTTAGGCAGTGGTCCATGGTCCCTTGCCCTGGATGGCTGAGCCGTGCTGTCGGCCTGCCTTATTACTCTGTGGCCTTTGAGTTCCCCAGCACTTCCAGCCTTTTCTTTTTTCTTTTTCTTTTTCTTTCTTTCTTTTTTTGTTTTTTTGAGACAGGGTTTCTCTGTGTAGCCCTGTTCTGGAACTCACTCTGTAGATCAGGCTGGCCTCAAACTCAGAAATCCACCTGCCTCTGCCTCCCAAGTGCTGGGATTAAAGGCGTGCACCACCATTGCCGGGCACGAGGCTTTTCTTGAATTCAGCACTTTGATAGCACTTTCTTCTTGTTTGATGGACACTTGCTTTCTCACCCCTTCCTGACGATACTAGATGGATGTGTGTCCTCTTCTCACTCTTGCTGTCTAGAACATCTGTGCATGTTTGTGTGCTGTTGGTTAGGGTGGTGTGCTACCCATGGGTTAAGTCCTGGAGTCTTAGATTTCAGTGTGTGCTGGGAGATTCTTAGGCACTATAGTAGCCACCTTCAGAAGCAAGATTAGATTAATGAATCTTGGTACTCCTGGTTATTTGGATTTTTCTCTTTCGGATGCACAGTTTTGCTGCATGGGACTCCCTGAGTTTCTTATTGGGTAGGTGGGGCAGAATGCCAAGGTTTGACTGTGCAGCCCAGGTTGGCCTTGAGTTTGGAATCATCTTGCCTTCCACAGGGCTGGGATCATGTGCCACCACGCCTGGTTACTGCTGAGCCTGAGAGAGTAAGCAGGTTGATTAACTCTTTGGTTTCCTGTTTGGTCATGTGACCCATCCTACCCCCAAATCTTGAGTGTGTTCTATTGCAAAATATTCCATACTACCAAATATGATGAAGTACTTACTTGGTGATCTCCTTTTCAATTCAAGAGTGTAGCAAAAACCTGTGAAGATTTTGCTTTACAGTGAGCTTGATAGCCTACTGTTCAGTAGGAGTATATGCTAAAAGCTTTGTCCTAGGAAACCAACATCCTTATGTCTCCCTTAGCTGGCACCAGTGATGCCGAGTGTGGTTTGAGAAGTCACTCTCCTTCCTCCCACCCGTCTCATCTGCTGCATGTTCCCTGTTGTTTGCTGTCTGTGAGCAGAGCCGCTTTGTGGGAATGGGAGCTGCGTTTGCACAGAAGCCTGCACATGGCTTGCTACTTCGCCATTGCTGTCTTAATGTTCTTAATTCTTTAACAAGGAGTGCCACATTTTAAAAACGACATTTTCATTGTTTTAGGATTTCATAACGTATATCATGTATTTGATTAATTCTTTCTCTACCACATTTGTATTTCATAATACACCTAGCCCCTGGGAGTTTTGAATATTCATCTTGTATTGATAGTGATTTTTTGGCATACCAAACCCTCCCCACTCCGTGTCATTTAAGCCTCCTTTGCCTGTCCTTTGCCTGTCCTTGCTGGCTTACGGCTTTACCTTGTTAGTCTATCTTGAAACCTATTGAGGCTTCATATCTTTATTTCTTGTAGGTGTATGCTATTTGCCTTTATTTTTAGCCAGGTTTTGAAAAAGAAGTAAATATATGTGTTCAGTTGACCAACCTGGGCTATGCCTCACTCCCAATTAATTAAAAGTGTATAGGGCTGGGAAGATAGAAGCATGAAGACATGAGTTTGTTCCTTTAGAAGCCTTGTCCAAGCCAGGCATGGCAGCATCTGCCGATAATGATCTGCTCGTAGGTAATCTCTTCACTGGGAAGGCAAAGACGAGAGGAGCTTGCTGGCTACCTAGGTTCCATGAGAGGCCCCGTCATAAGAAATAAGATGGAGAAGTGACTGAAGGATGACACTGGTGTTGCTCTCATACCTCCACTCGTGCACGCATGTACATGCACATACACA
>JADRCD010206335.1:0-27441 GCA_019843815.1 Montemys delectorum
TCCTCAGAGTCAAGCTGTGTTTGTGATTCTGTGATTGTGGGATCCTGTGATCCTGGGCTTGTTAGGTCACCTGGGAGTGGAGCTTCCTCTAGGTGTTGTGGGACTGGCTCCAGAGCTTGTGCCCAAGGTCAACTCTGGACACCAGCCCAGACAGACTAGAAGGAACCCTAGTCACTGGGCTAGTGGAGTTCCTGTGTGCTTGATCCCACTGGTCCCAGTTACTCCCAGTGTTGGAACAGATGTTAGTTCCTCCTCACCTCTGATCCTGGGTGTGTCAGAGAGCCTTGGAGTAGAGCTTCCTCTGGGTGTTGTGGGACTGGCTGCAAAGATGTTGGTTCCTCCTCTCCTCTGATCCTACGTGTGTCAGAGTGTCTGTCAGTGGAGCTTCCTCTGGGTGTTGTAGGACTGGCTGCAGAGCTTGTGCCCAAGGTCTGCCTGTTTGTTTGTTTTTCTGGAAGAAGTACTCAATGAATCTGGAGACCAAAAGAAGTGAGGACAGAGAGCACAGGATGGGTTTTTGTGAAACATGAAGTTTAATGATGTGGAGTGAGTTCTCTTCTTTTGATCATGTGATCTTGTAAATGCCAACTATTATTCAGAGAAGTTTCCTGCATAAACCACAAGAGTCAAGTTGTTTAGTAATTTGCATATATGCTACCATGTTAGCCTTCATAAATCTTCTAGTTAAAATTCTTTCAAGACAAAATACAGTAAGATTGCTCTTTTATTTCATCTACTCTAAAGTTCAAAAAAGATTGAGCTGAAAACTGTCGAAATGAGGTAGAAAATTGTCCCTGTAATCTTCAAATTTTAAGCCTGAACTCATAAAAACCAAAGACTAACTAGTGGTAGTAGGCTACTGGCTGATTAATATTCAACTACAATGTATTTAGAACTTGAGACTCCCACATCAATCCTCTTTCAAGGAAGCTTTTTGACTATTTAAATATCCTTGATGCTGAGCGAGGACTGAGATCCTATACAACCTATCTTTTTATTGATTTTGTTTCTGTTTTCCAGACAATTAGCAACAATCATAGTGGGAGGGAGCTTTATTCCATGGGATGGTTTTCTGAAGGGCACTTTCAGGAGAGCAACAAAGTTCCATCATTCTCCCAATGTACTGGCTAGTTTTGTGTGTCAACTTGACACAGGCTGCAGTTATCACAGAGAAGGGAGTTTCAGTTGGGGAAGTGCCTCCATGAGATCCAGCTGTGGGGCATTTTCTCAATTAGTGACCAAGGGGGTAGGGCCCCTTGTGGGTGGTGCCATCTCTGGGCTAAAAGTCTTGAGTTCTATAAGAGAGCAGGCTGAGCAAGCCAGGAGAAGCAAGCCAGTAAGGAACATCCCTCCATGGCCTCTGCATCAACTCCTGCTTCCTGACCTGCTTGAGTTCCAGTCCTGACTTCCTTTGGTGATCAACAGCCATGTGGAAGTAAGCCAAATAAACTCTTTCCTCCCCAACTTGCTTCATGGTCCTGATGTTTGTGCAGGAATAAAAACCCTGACTAAGACACCCATGTATTCAACAACATGAATCACTGCACTTAGAAGACCTGTGGTAGGCTGTCCTGCTTCACTTTTGTTCAAATGGCAAAGAGTTAAATTTTCTTAAAAATGTATTACTCTATCATTAATTTCATGCAGCCAGTACTTTCTGAATACTCTTTTTAGGTCAGTAACTTCTCTAGGGTCTTGAAGTTCAAAAGTGAGCAGGTGAACATCCTGCTCCGATGGTGCTTTCCATTAAAAGGTGCTTATGGAAAGTATGTGATACCATGGATATGAAGCGGACGGAAGAGTCTCAGGAATGATGTGTATAAAGGAGGTTTTCAGGGAGGGTTGAATTCTAAGAGTAAAACATTGTCTGATATTTAGCTACTACTGAAACTTATACTGACTTATAAACTCCATTTTAAAATGTAATTCTTGGAGTCAGTTTCTCGACTTCAAAGTTTCTGAAATACTTGTAATATTTTTTAATGACATGTGGTCTTCCTGAGTCTGTCCCTTTTTGAGATTCCTGGCACTCAGTTAATATGGCTCTTTTTTTCTCCTTTTCTCTTTTAATTTTTTTTAACCATTATTCAACATTCATCTATAATATCAGTTATTCCAGGAAACCTTCCCAGTCCTTGGTATACCTCACCAACATAATGATTAGTCATTCTTCTAATATCTGTGAGCAACCAGATTAAACTGCATTACCAGTGCTAAGTACAAACCAGAAACATTCTGAAGGCTGAATTGGCTTAAATTGACTCATGTCTAATATGAGATGCTCTATAATTTGAATTCTAGCCATCCTCTCACTTATGTTGGCCCACATAAGAAACTGATTTATCCCAACCGAGCTTTCCTGCTCACAATTCTTCAAACACCTTTTTTGAATTTTTAATCTGTGCTTTTGCTAAAGCATAGCTAACAAAACTCTACCAAAGTGTTTTAATTGCACTAATTCCATTGTCTTCTCTTTGTATACATGGAGTGCAATAATCAGTAAGGCTTTTTTTTTTTTTTTTTGGTTTTGGTTGTTAAAGTTATTTTTTAGATAATATTAACAAACAATATTAAAATGTGACTGTTTTTTCATTCTATCTATCTATCATCTATCTTCATAGGAAGAAATATCTATAAAACCCTTTTCTTACAAATATTTTGGCAATAATAGTATATTATTCATTTTAATAACTTACATAATATATTTTAATAATATATCACACATATGATATATAATCATATATAACATAATAATATATAATATATTACCAATCTATCTATCATCTATCTTATAGGAAGAAATATTGATTATCTATACAAGCCTTTTCTTATAATTGTTTGGCAATAATATTATATTATAAATATTATACAAATTTTTAAAACTTTCTGAGTATGGGAGCGTTTAAGTAATAGTCACTAAAACTACAAAACCTGGCTACATTCTCATTTAAGAATATCATTTGTAATAATTTGTTAGAAAAGTTAAATAGTTTTACATGTATTACTAACAAAAGAAAAAAATAATTATAAACTTCTTTGTACAAAATTACTTGGCTATTTTTTTTTTCAGCTAAGCTCTGGATTATTAATAAGAAAAAACAAACAAAACAACAGAAAAACCCAACAAACCAGTGACAGGGGTAGGTCCATCCTTATGAAGTGTTTTCAGGGAGGGCCCAGAAGCTCTCAAAACATCAAAACCTGTTGCTATTTCCTCTTTTAATTGTCTATCAGAACTAAATGATAAGATCCTATTGCTGAAGACACCGTGCATCTTGATTGCATAATATAGAAAAACTAAGTTTGAACTAAGTTTCAAGTTTCCTTCCTATCATTAGCTGTCATTGTCCTGAAAGATGTTGCGTACACCACTGAAGACTAGCATTCTATGCATGATGGGGCCCACTTGTGAAATGGCACTATTATGGAGGGATAACTAATTACTTTCTGATTGGATTGAGGCATGCTTCATGGGAGGGAATACATGCCTACTATTATAAGCCATGTCAAAAACCCATGACTGGAGAGGTTCCAAATCCTAGTGGGGAACTGAATTTTGCAGGTTATGTAAATTGACACATACCAAACTTCCTTATAAATATTTATTGTTACACTCATGGACAAATGCTACTGTCGGCTTTATCAGAGCATCTGTTATTTCCATTGGCCAGCAGAGAATACAGAGAATCGTTGTTGTGCAAGTTACTGAGATTAATTGATAGAAATAAGCACTCCAAGTAGACATTTGTACCATATCTCTTTAGGCTCAGGGAACATTATGGAAGAGGAACTGAAACAGAGTGTAAAAAATTGTAAGATAGAAGAGCTTTGAAATGGATCTTTTATGCCAGACACAATCATTGCTGTCAAGAACTCAGAGCATCTATGGAGGCTTGCACTGTATCTACACAGAAATAAGCCTATCGACAGCTGAGAAAGGATGGAGGAGAGACTTGGGTGCACTACTTCACTGATAAATTATTTGCTACTGGTGGATTCAAAGAGATGGGAAGGGGTCATTGCCTTTAGTTGTGCATCCACTTGTGACTCCACCAGATTCTGATGGATAGTTCCAACCTAGTAGTCATACAGGTGGCCCTGGTTAAACTAAGTGGGTTACAAATCAAAACTGAAAGTTAAGAATCCAGGAAATGGACTGAGGAGCAGGGAGGGGTTTTGATACAGGAATGGGAGGGAGATAAGTTACTAATTATGTGAAGACTGTTGTACTTTTGATAGGAATCAAATTGAATTAATAGAGTATGTGAGTAGTATGAACTTCAAAACAATATAACTTCTTCCAGTAAATGAACATGGATGTCTTCCCATTTATTTTATCTTCAATTTCTTTCATCAATGCACTATGCTCGCTGTAAGAACCTTCTGCTTCTTTAGTTTCCTATAAGTGGACAAACTTGAATCAAAGGACAAATGTTACCTGATCTCACATGAAATCTAGAAATGTTTTGAAAGTTAAGGATACACTAGGAGTTGTCTAAGGCTAAGAACAGTAAGCAGAAAATAGATATTGTTTTAGGTATTGATGTATCTGATCACTTTGTGAATCAAGTTAGGTAAGAGACACAATTCTGGTATTCCACTGCACAGCAGAATGATGGTAAAATATTGACAAAATATTTCAAAAATATCAGGGAAAGGGTTTTTACTTTTTTAACTTCCAAGAATGGTAAATGTTAAAGTAAATAGATATGCTTATTCTGAATATTACACTATGCATACTGGTGTAAACACACTACGTGGAACTTGATAAATATGTTTAATTTTAGGTATCATTGAAGAAATACATTTATTATTTAAATGTTCAACGTCGAACTATTTTAGGAATGTATAATTATAGAATCTTTATCTAGTTTATCTAGATAAACTTTATCTAGAAAGGATTTCTAGATGAAGTATGAAATAACAATTTTGCAGTATGATTTTAGTATTTAAACATCCAAACTGTTACAAATTATTTGAACTATAATGTGCTGAGGTCTGGCCTTATCATGAGGAGGGTCCTGAGAAAGGTAAGAAAGGGCGTGTTGCTGACTCAGTAATGACTCAGAGTCAGTAGTGGATACAGGATGTTAGCTCAGGTACTCTCTCTGTTCCCTTGTGACTCTCACTCTTCCTTATTCTCTTTTCTGGCCAGAGAGCCTGAACGCAGTTTTTTATATACTAAAGTTCCATCACCAAGGCTTTGATCATTGCTAATAATCCCCCAAAATTCTTAAATTTACACAAATTCTATGACACTTGGGCCAGTATTTCCAAACCCAGTTTCCTTAGAGAAGAAATTAAACACAGAGCAATAGCCCATTTCCTTATAGGTTTATATAGCCTGTTCTTCACTGGTAGCTGGGCACAGCTCTTGCAGTTTCTTGCTACAGCAGACAACAGACTTTAGTAACTATTTTCGTGTAAGAACAGAAAGACAACACACTGCTAAAAATTAAAATGATTCCTTATAAAACATTGAATTTTATGTAAGTAAAGCGGTTAGCTCTCTCTAACATCTTTCCCAGCATTATCATCTCCAATTCTTCAAATAGCTAGGAGAGCAAAGTACTAACATTTTATAAGCTTCTACATCTTCATTTCATTCTCTCATCTCTGTTTCCTCAACCTAGCAATTCCATAGCCTCATGTACCCTCCTTCCAATACTGTTTATTCCTAAACCATGTATAAATCCCTATTTTTCTATCCATGCCTTTTCTTCTTGAGACCACTCTATGCTTGATATCTCCAAGTTCACCCTGGCGAATTAATGCAGCAATCATTGGACTGAAGGGTACATGTGTCACTACATGATTCCAAATTTAAAACGAACTATGACTATGAACTATTTTTATATATGACCATGTAGCTTTTAGGGTGTCTGTGGTTATGTTGTCTAGATCCTTTCCTATGACCCTAAAAGCCCATTGTGGGGGGGGGGGGGCCTGTTCCTCATCTACACCCTCATGACCATCTCCATTCCTTGTTCCTGAGAATCACATCTGTTTCAACTATTATAAAGTGATTAGCTCTGAGTAATGGGGAGAAGTATATTCCCCAGAAAGAAAAATTGAAAGTAAAGTAGTAAAGACAGCAGATCAACTTCAGGGTAACAGTAACCATCTGCACACGTGAGGATCATGGGGATCAAGGGCCTGCCAATGTTCCAGGGACAGGAAGTATGTCACATCTCCACTTACACAGCCATGATGGGGGGCAGTCATGATTTTGATATATTATCCTATATTAGTTCTACTAGATGCTGGAAATGGTTGTGAACTCATGAATCGAGCCTTAACAAATTAGCCCTCCAAACATATGCAAGGATATCAGGACATAAATTCAGTATCTTTCTTCTTGATCATTTCTCCTTTCCATGATGACTTTGATACTGTTAGCTATACAAAATATAACTATACTGCCTGCCAATTTTTGAGTTCATTCTTCATAGTTTTATGACTGCCTGATGCTCAAGGGCCTTTTTTTCAATAAGAATACAACACAAACAAAAACCACAGCAATGTAAATTCAGAACAAATGAAATACTCAGAAAATAGGGTCTTCTTTCAGAAGTATTTGCTTATTGAACTAACGGTGTAGGCTTGAAGACAGTACGATTATGTTATGGACAGTATAATCTATGAAGAGACTCTGTGGATGTGTGATAGATAAAGGCAGTAATGTAGAACTACTGCTAAAACCACATGCCTGAACTAGAGGAAAAGAATCACTTGTTAAAGAATGGTGTTTATTTTTCCCAAAATAATAAATAGTACTTAATGCAAGAGAGTTTTTCTCTACTACTACAAGCAAAGGGTCTTGGGCATTAAGATACCTTTTTAAATAGATCGGCCTTTGGTTCAGGGAAGGAGATTGAGAGATCACATCAGATGAAAAATCATGAGGAAATGAGACAAAAAAAATAAAAGTCAGTCCTCTATTTTTAGATAAGCTGGAGTGTTAGGAGCCATGTAAGAGGAGCAGCTAAACATACTGGAGCTCGTGGAGGATGGCACATATATTAACATAATCAGAATGAGTGTGCTGTGAGGACTGCATACCCTAAACATTTCATACTTTTATGGAGTATCACTCTGTTTATTGCCTTCATGGTCACAAAGTCCCTCATAATCTATGAGTTGTATAAATACTCTAAGGGAAGTTCAAGTCCTTCACTGGGCAGTGTCATTGGCACTTATAATAATAGTAGTTGATCTTTTCTAAGTATTGGTACTAGAGATTAGTGATTCTGTTACCACCCTAGAATGAATTTAGAGATGTGGATTGTGAGTAAAGTTAGGTTAAGGTGTTTTTGTTACTGGTTTCAAAGCAGAAAACCTCATAGAAAAAATTGAAGTTCAGAAAGACACGTTTTTGATAGTTTAGCAAGAGGCTTGCTGAAGTCTATGAACAAAAACAATGGTAGCCTGGCTATTGTTAGATGATGTGCCTTTATTGCTAAAGTTGAATTGATGATCAAAGTTAATGATTAATTTCTTGGACCCATCTTTGACCTTGGCTTCCTGATATGATTGAATAAAAAAAATGTTGGTGAGTAGGTGTGCACTTTGGCTGTCTGTTTTATGTATATGTATATAATATATATACATATATACATATACATATATATATATATTGTATATATATTTACACACACACACACACATATATATTTAGATAAACAATAAAGTGATTGGTCCTTTCTTTATAACTGTAATTATAGCTTTCCAGTAATAAAATGGGCTAAGAAAAATACCTTGCTTGCTTATACTTTATTAATCTTCAACAAGTTGCTTAAATATGAATTCATGCAAGTTCTTGGAAATAACTTTCATCTGTAACATATAAAGCATTTAATCATATAAAAGTATTGGGAAATATGATGTTTTTTTTAATTTATACTCATTCTAATGATTTACTTGAAAAAGTGGATGTAACCACACAGTAATTTTTATACCACTTAAAAGATTTTGCTGAGAATATAAACTGTGGGAGAAAACTAATCTTCTGGAGACTTACTTCATTGTCTAAGTGTGTATGAGTGTATGCTTGCTTTACATTATAGCCCCTAACCCCACATCTACTTGGATTGCTGCACTCACTGTCAGAGCTGGACCCTAGCAATGGAGAATAGGAAAAATTATCTAACCATGTACCTGACTAAGAAAAAGTCATTCATATCAGTGTTTTAAGTTAGGACTTGCTGGTAGACAGTATAACAATTTAAGATCTCTGAATTTTGTTTGTAATATATTTGACATTCTAATGACATATATTTTTACATCACTATTTTATGGATAACACTGATTATTATATTCCTGATTCATAGCAATTCTAGAAGATCCCTTTTATTAAGCATATCCACCCATCAGGAACTTGGTAGCATATATTCTTTAACATGTGCATTTTTTAACCATTTCTCTTATGTCCTAGCCACATAAAGAAAGAAATCAGTAACAAATAACAACAACAAAAATCCTTGGTTAGTGGCAAGTTAAAAATGCATTTAGTATACAAACACAGTACAGAAAAAGGAATATCTAGATGAAAGATATGTAGAATTGCAGTATTATTATAAATGTAAATGTCACTTTTATTTCCTGAGATGAGTGATGATAGCCATACTCAGATTTATGAATATATGGCTTGAGTGAGCCTAGAATGTCTCTATCTAACTATCCCTAGTTCTAGGTCTGGAAGTTTTTATTCTCCAAACAATCTAGTCTTATCCAAGCACAGACCCTGAAGACTATTTCTTCCAGCCCTTGTCTGCTAACCTGGGTCTAGAATGTTTCAGCCTCTGAGATTTACTGATGAATAAACTTACCCTTTCTGGCTCTTTTGGAACCCTGGCTAGCTAGTTCAACTCAGCTATTCTGGCTCAAACTCCTCTCCAAGCTTACTGATTCATATTGGCTTCTTTTTGTCTTAAGACAGAATTGCTTTGTTTGGAAAGACTGCCTCTAGAATCCACAAACTGAACTGCTATGATACAGCTCAACTGTTCTGAACTAAATTGCACTGAACTGAATTTCTAAACTGAACTGAACTCTCTCCCCTCACTGCTCTTTAAGTAGGCTCTAACTCTTATCTGTACTGGGGAGAGTTGGGAATATCCTATCTCTAATTCATTTTGTCAAATAATTCTTTCATTCATTGCTTCATCTGCACCTCAATTAGTCTCCATTGTTTGGGATTAAAAGTGTGTAGTAAAGAGAAGTCTGTATTCAGCCAGAGGGATTAAAGGTGTGCGATGTGTCTGCATTCCAGTTGGATCATATCTTTAGATGTGATTCCTTGCCAGAGCAGGCATGTTGCTGAATTAAAATTCCTCTACACGTTAGTGGTATGTGATGATATAGTCAATATAAAGATGTAGAAGTCTAAGAAGAACATTTCTCTTGGGGACAAAGGACGGTAAAGAATAGTAGAAAGCCGGGCAGTGGTGGCACATTCCTTTAATCCCAGCACTTGGGAGGCAGAGGCAGGCAGATGTCTGTGTTTGAGGCCAGCCTGGTCTACAGAGTGAGTTCCAGGACAGCCAGGGCTATACAGAGAAACCTTGTCTTTGGGTGGGGGAAGAATAGTGTTGCCTCCCACACTCAGACTTTGGCAGTCACCTGGGGAATTGAGATGAAAGACCTTCTGCAGACTATCAGACTATTAACTTCTCTGAAAGAAGTTGCGGGAGAAGTTCAGGCTGAGGTACAACTATGCCTGCGACAACGCCTACTGCCTGAGGACATCCGCAGACGTCCCTTGTGACCTTTGCTCGTGATTCCCTTGTGACTCCCTCCTGAATCTTTCCTGACTCCTCCCGTAATGTTTATGTTATTTCGGTTTCAGTTCTTATCTGCCTATATAAGCTCAAAATACCACCAAGTACATGGATGCCTTGATAGAGCTCTACTTGGCAACCGCCTCTTTGTTCTCTACTGTTTCATTTTGCAGGTCCTGCCTAACCTCCAGCTGAAGGGAACACAGAACCGCGTGGGACTGCCGGCTGGTTCCACTCAGAATAGTAGAAAAATAAGTCCTTGAGTGAAGTGTTTGTTCTAAAGTGAATAAACACTGAGGATCAAACACTACAAGAATATAGAAATCTATTCACTTTTGTTTTCATATCTGGATTACGGAGTATCTGGCTCACATCTTCCCAAAGTATGTGGTAGTATTTCAGTGAAGCACCGGAAAACAATTTGCATATTTATGGGAGCCCATTGTTTGTGGTCTTAATTTGAAAGTGTTACTTCTGTACTTCCTAAAAGCTGGTGAATATTTTTCAAAATTGGAAAATTGTTGTTTTCCAGCCTTCCCCCAAAGCTGATGTATCTCTCACGCATGTATTTGCAGAGATAGTGAAATACATAGTCACAAAACTCATTATTAAGAAAGAGTGATTGGAAAGTGTTACCTATATTTTGTTTCTTTGCTGTGGGCTCCCTGTCTCTGCAGCTGGCATCCACCTCTAATCCTTTTATTTGGCAGGACAGAAGGATCTGTGATAGTGAAAACAATGGCAGGTTTGTTTGTTTGTTTTTTCTCACAAAGGAAAAGATATTGAAAATCTGAGTAATTACATCCCCATTCCAATTTTACTCACAGCAGTTAAATTATTTAAATGTCTTTTCTGCAGTCAAATGATTTTTTTTAGTTTACAAATATTTTATTGCCATCAGAGCAATTTTATTTCTATTATTTTAATTTCTCAATTCTGCACTATTAAAAATGGGAAATAATCTTCCCGAAGTGAATACCAATTCAGGTGCTAGTAGGACATTCCATTTATTGAGTTGCTCATTGTTCTGAGCTACAGGAACTGTAATATACTTTATAAACTAAGGTATGATTTTGAAGATTTATACTTTAATTTATGTGCGCGTGTGAATATGAGCATGTGTCTGAGAAGACAAGAATTAGATGTGTGATCCTGAAGATCCGGAATTACATGTTGTCTGAACCATCTGACGTGAGTGGAAACTGAACTCAGGTCCTCTGAAAACAGCAAACACTCTTAAACACTTAGCTAGCCTTCTAGTCCCACATATGTATTATTTTATAAATGTGTTTTGACTTATCAAAACAGGAAACCTTGAATTTTAGGCCAAAAATAAAATGAATGGAGTGAATTAGAGAGTTTCTGCAGGGCATGTACTAATGCTTAAAACTGTGCTAAAATTTAGCATATGATGATTCTATTTGTCTCAGAGCTTACTATCTATAAACCATTGATATTATAAACAAAACAAAAATAATTAAGAAGTATTTCTGATTTTAATTTACCACCTCTCACTCATTCAAATAAATACTAATTATACAATTAATGTAAAATGTTTAGTAGAATGCATTTTAGTTTTAGAAAATAAGATTTGAATATCTTGAATTTGAGAGAATTTCCACAGAAGGTATCACAAGAAACATCTTAATGTGTGTAGGCATGTCCATAGGATTTCAGCTCTTTCTCATTCAGTTGGACATGCCATGGTATCAAATTAGTTTCTGTGATTGGAGGGAATAACCCTCTTGGAACATGTCAGATTCTATAAGAAAAGTAAGACTGAACTAATGAGGTAACCAGAAATATTTATGTGCACGTTGCATAGTTCTGTTCATTTTGTGGGACTATTTCTATAATTGAATATTTAAATAGTTAACTATTTTATTATTTACTGACAAAGATATAGACCATTCTCTGTGACATAGAATTTTTTCTACTAGGAAAATAATATATGGAAAAAATAATGCTACAAATTATCTACCCAGCACAGGTCAGAAAAGCTAGTGATCTCCCAATATCCTCTCTTTTAGACCAGAAATAAAAGCTAGAATCTATTACCCAGCTTATTTTCATTCTATTGAGTTACATCATTAGAGAGAGTTCAGTTTGTACAATAGAAGTGAGAATTTTTTTTCTTTGCCTCTGCTCCCAGACATACTAGAAAATGATTCCTACCCAGCTTAAAGTGAATTGAGTCTGGCTCTCCTTCGACATTGGCTATTGTTCCTTTCCCAGCTCTGCCACTGATTATGGGGAGCTCTTCTGGTCAATGGGATCTGTTTTAGTTCCCAAAGGATCAGGTGAAGTTTATTGTATGCTCACAGGGTCAGGTACACTTCGATGACTGCTTTTCTACCAACAAGAGCAGAATCAGTAAGTCAGGCTTTTCAACTCCAAACTCCTTTGGCACAAGTAAGTCCAGTCTGTGCTAAAATCTATCTACTTACAGAAAATTTATCTAGGAGAATTGTTAGCTATGTTCATTCAGCATTTCCTAACAACCTCACTTCTATTTTTTTCATTTTAATAAAATGTATTTTTAACTTATTCTATATATTAATAATGTAGCAGGAAAAGTTTTGATAGATACTTGCACACATTTTGTAATTTTAACATATCCATTTCTCATTTCTCATTTTATCATAAAACCTATACATTTTTCTAACATTTAAAAATGGTTATATGTATGTACATATGTAGATACATATATAAGTTACATATACAATTGTGTTAGTTGTTGACTAAGGCAGATTTAATGGAACACAGAGACTAACGACCTATATTTTTGCCTCTAGATGAATTCCTTTGGACTGCCATGCTTGCTGAGAAAGTCTTTCCAGTGCTGGATTCCTAGACAATGGAATGCCTAAAACTCTCCAACATTTCTAAGAACTTAGTGGCCTGTGTGTCTCTGTCCACAATCCTGTCACAACTTGAAGTGAGACCCAGGCTAGTGCATTGCTTCTGTTTAGTGGACAAATACCAGCTGAAATTAATGCCAGGAAGTCAAACCAAGGACCCAGTGGACAAACTCAGAACTCTTCTAGCACAAGAATCATTATATTCTATTTATAAATGCACAAATGTAGAAGCTTCCCAGTTGCTATAGTCCTGTGTCCCACATCCTGTGGCTGTTGACAGCCCCGCCTGTGTGAAGCTTGCTCATTCCTGACACACTGAAGAGGTATTTTGGATTTCATATTCCATGTCTCCTGCCTACTCTTGTGACACTCATTTTATGTCCTCAGTTCTGAAGAGGGATTCAATTTTGCCCTGAAAAAGGTTTTTCCATGATGGTAAATATCAGAAGATGGTCATCAGTGAAATTCCAAGTCTCCTTGCCCATTCCTTCACACCTCTACACTGGCTTCAGGTAGGGGCTTTAGTACAACTGTGGTCTGGCCTGCTGGGGAGGGGCTGTCTTTTGTGAGGAGCCATGGGAGAATGTGGTATCTTCTTTGTTCTCCTCATTGATGCACATTGATGTAAGATGTTCAGCATGTCCTCTGGCTTTGCCTGGCATGGGCATTCTGTTTAGTGGGAATGGCCAGTCCCAGGGTACTTTTGCCTTGACTGTGCCCTGCCTGATGGCCATCGCCAATTGACCATTGGAGTATGACAAGAGAAATGTAAAGCCATATGGAGACAAGCAGACTCTTCAAATAAAAGGAAATCCGTGACATTTAGGTTTGTGGGCTGAGAGTGGATCCTATAGTCACTAGTGAGTCTGGCTTTGCAGTAGACAGTAAAATGCTATAGGCTGATCAATTTTCTTGTGAATTAAGAAATTAGGATATCCTATGTTTGGGACCCAATATCTTCTGTGATTTCTACAGTTGAAGTTCTCAGCAGCTGGGAAACATTTTGTAATTTTGTAATTATTGATTTGAAAAATTCTCAGTGCCTTTTGTTTGCTAGGTGTGTGCCATCTCCCCACCCCCCACAAGCTTGGAATTCAGTTAGTAAAAAGCTTAGGATGCCCTGGCGCTTTTTTGTGTGCCAGTAGGGGATGCCACACCGCCCTCTACACCTTGCTTCTGAAGTAACACTAAGATGACTGCATGAAATCTACATTAAGTGGAAACTTTCTGTGACCATGAAATTTGATGACACCCAAGGCCACACCTTGGGTGTGTGATGTCCACCCTGTGGCTATCATAGAAACTAAAGGACTCTTAGATATCAATATTGAGGATTTTTTTCCTCTAACTAGTCCCTTTGAATAAAGAGATTTCAAGTGAGATGAAATGACATTTCATAGTAAACCAAAGCCTGAAGAAGAAATAATGAACTCTTGTAATTGTGACTACATGGACAATTATGAAAACCAAGAGGAATTATGTTTAAATCGGGAAGTCAAGTATGATGTATTACATATCCCCAAATGGTAGTGTATTGAGAATATATCACACAAAGATGTCATGTAACATTATGATCTCATTAGCTAAAAGAGGTAGGTTAAAGATGTAAGGAAACAGTATTTGGTATGTCCTTTTATTTTACTTTTTAAAGAATTGTATACATGAGTACTGTATTTGCATCACTTCTACCCTTTACTATTCCCCCTCTAATTCCTTCATGCCCCCCTACATTGTTCTCAAATTAGTGGCCCCTTTTAAAATGATAGTCATCAGGAAGGAGTTTCCAGGTCAGTTCTACCTGGATTCTTTTAAGTTTCTCAACAAGTGGATAATGACCACCTTGTGAGTCACATCAAATATCCCACATATTAGATATATCTATTACAATTCATAAAAGTAGCTAAATTACAGTTATGAAGTAGTAGTGAGATAGTTTTATGGCTGGGAGTCACCATAACACGAGGGCAGAGTCAGTAACTTACATTATATTGAGAGGTTTTTGTACTCTCCTAAGAATTAACTAAAAGGGATGTTTTCCATGCCTTTTATTTTTTAGATACTCTGTGGCTCTTGGGAGAAGCATTGTCACCTAACATGGAAAAAAAACTTTATTTCAATTATTTATATATGTAGACACATATCCACTATATGTATTCCAAGTAAATACAATACCCCAATTTCTTCAATAGACAACTAATCCATACAAATCTAAACAGAGAAACTCCAGAATAAAATGGCATCATATATGAAATGGAAGGAATTGGAAAATACTATACTGAGGTGACGGAGATTCTGAAAGACAAATGCAGCATGGTCTTTTATTAGTGGTTCTTTGCTCCAAATCCACAGATGAAATATATGTCCTGGACTAAACTCAGAAACTAGGAAAGGAAAAAGGGACCACGAAAGAGGTGGGAGCGAAGGAGCTCTAGAGAGGGCTTAATATGACAGAAGTACAACGGCAGGAAAGAGATGAAAAACATTGGGACAGGTTGGGTTTTATCTGGAGGAGTCAGGAGGGCACTAAGGAGGAACAGGGAGGAAGGAGGAAAGAGAAAAGAGAGATAAATAACATGAAAGATGATTGAAACAACTCTAGGGAGACATACTAACTTTATGCCTTCTAAACTTTTGTATTTGACTACTATTACCATATGCAGTCTTCTCATGGTACAGCTGCATGCTAGAACGTGGCTGCACTCAAGCTGACTGATCTTTCCTTCTCACTCCCTCCCCTACACTCTTAAAGGTGATTTTACTTCACTCTGTTCTCCACTCAAAATTCTTAATTATGTTCTTTTTTTTTACTAGATGTTTTCTTTATTTACAATATCTCCTTTCCCAGGTTCCCCTACAAATAAATAAATAAATAAATAAATAAATAAATAAATAAATAAATAGAAAGAAAGAAAGAAAGAAAAGAAAAGAAAAGAAAAAGACCCAAAAACTAGAATGAACCCCTGTTCCCTCCCCCCTTCCCCTGCTCAGCACCCCACCCCCTTTTGCTTACTGGCCCTGGCATTCCCCTACACTGGGGCATAGAACCTTCACAGGGCCAAGGGCCTCTCCTCCCATTGATGATCCACTTCGCAATCCTCTACTATACGCATGCTGCCAGAACAATCAGTCTCACCATGTATAGTCCTTGGTTGGTGGTTGGGTCCCTGGGAGCTCTGAGGGTACTAGGTAGTTCATATTGTTGTTCGTCCTAAGGGGCTGCAAACTCTTCAGCTCCTTGGGTCCTTTCTCTAGCTCCTTCATTGGGAACCCTGTACTCAGTCCAATGGATGGCTGTGAGCCTCTACTTCTGTATTAGTCGGGTACTGTCAGAGCCTCTCAGGGGATAGTTATATCAGAAATAATTATGTTCTTAATAACAGTTTAGCCGATATATAAATCAATTCTATCACCAGATAGTTTTCTGACTTTGTAGCCTGTTAAGTCTTAAGCACAGGCAGTGACAATTTGCTAGTACTTCCAAGAGGGCTGGATATAGGTAGAACTCCTCACCCACTACTACAACAATCAATTGCATTTCTAAATTTAGAGAGAATTTTTTTACTGAGATAATTTCTCATAGTGAAAATTCAAGAATTGTACTACTTGTAGGTAGACTCATTTTAAGATTTTAATTTATTACACTAAGTTCACAGATGAGGGTATATTTGTTATAACTTACTAGGAACATGAAAATTATTAAATATTTTTTAAGATCTAATGCTTTGTGCATGGAACTTTCTCAATCTATTAAATAGTTCTTGATGATGATCTATAGTAGAACAGAAATCATTTAAAATTGTGTTGAATACAAAAATAATTCAGTCTGTTCAATATCTTAGCATTTAGTTGGTTCTCTTTAACATAGTCAAAGGGATCACCAAGCGCGCTTGGACTATAAGTATGCATTTCTTACCCAATCCTGAGAAAATTATTCCATTTCCAATGTGTCTGTTTTCTAATTATGAAGCTATCATAATTATGTGGTCACTATGAATGTTAAATGAGAAAATACAAATCCGAAGCTTGAGTAGAGACTAAGAAAGTGATAATATGAGCTATTTTGTAACACTCACAATAAACTTGTCTGTGAAATGATGTCTCACCAGTTATAACACTTACTGCCCTTCAGAGGACAGAGGTGAGGTTCTTAGTACCCAGATGATGGGTCCTAACCAACTCTTACTCCTATTCCAAGGTATCAACAGCCTCTTTTCATCTCATTGAGGACCAATAGTAATGCACTTGATTTACATTTATCCATGTAAGAAAGCATGCACATCCATGAAATATAATACAAAATTACTCATGGCATTTATTTTTATTCCTTTGATCAGAATGCTAAGAACCTATATCCTTTGGTATTTATTTGGTTGAAGGAGAGTCGTGGAAAAGGAATGGTCTAACTGTGGTTGGAGATAGCAAAACAGGAGGTATAATAAACTTCAAAAGTTTTATGGAAACCTACTATTACACCGTTGTGGGAATTATTTAAAAATGAATCCACCCCACAAACTCCCTTTCCCACTGGAACATGTTCTAGTGCCAGTATCATATCATCCAGCCACAGCACTATGTCCTGGCTGGCTTTTGCTATTTTCTCCCAGCTGGCACCAACATCTTCCTCACATGCAATGCTTTACACACCCCCACAATCATTCATCTAGCGGCTAGTACAGATAATGCATGACTCTTAAGGCTTTATTATCCAATCATGTTTATATAATAATAAGATCACAATTTATAAGATGCCAATACAATAATTTCAAAACCAAATAACAAAGACAATATTGTAACCCAAAAATCTATCTTGTAAAAACTTTTGCTTAGTTGCATAACCACATCATCCTCTGCCTCTACGATCAAGATTTTCCTCCTCCTGCTCTCTGACCTTTCTCCTCCTCAAACTCTAGTTCCACCTCTCTATTCCTGTCCAATCACAGGCCTGTCCCTGCCCTAATGTGATTGGACAAAGAAAATATTGCAACACTACATAAGTATACTAAAATTATGCATATACACAATTTTTTAAAAGTTTAATTTAATGGAATTATGCAAAAGTGATGCCAAAACCCCAATTAGACTTCTCACACTAGCAAACAAAAAATCCAGGACCAGAAAGACATAGGCTACCATTTTTGAGGTTTTGGACAATGGTGTCACAACCATCCCTAAGCACTATGGCTATTGTCATTTCTCTTGGTTATTCTCTAGAGCTTGAAGATAAGACTCTAATGCTGAAGACATAACATACTTGAGGCACTTAGCATAGAAAAAAACAAGATGGAACTCACCTGAAAGGTTCCGTGTTGATAGAAAGTACTGTGCAGTCTTCCAGAGAGAAAAAAGAAATCTCTAATTTCACCTATTTGTTAATCAGGCAACATAGAAAAATGAATGAGCTGACAATAAATTACTATTACACTGGTGTGATAGGAACATAAATGCTATGGGAATAACGTACTACTGGTTGGGTCTAAAGCCCTTTCTAAGAGAGAAGCCCATGTTTGGCACTAGTAATGCAGTTAAGAACATGTGGCTAGATGGAGCTTAGATGAGCACTCAATATTTTATTCTGTTAAATGGGCATAGTATCAAATGTCTTTTAACAGCTTATTTCTATAGATAAAGAATCTCTCGACACTTATCAATGCTTCTTGTTGCCTTGGGTAGACATTTTTAGAGATCCACAACTGATCAACATGAAGATAATAATAGACTATGGTGTACTCAGCCCTACAGGGGACCTATAAAACATAACCCCTCCTCTCAAGGTTCTCTTCCTCACAAAAGAGGAATAGAAACCTTGTATGAGCCAGATATCATTGATAAGATCAAGGGGGAGTGTTTGCCAGACTTACGAGGCAGTTACACATATAAATTCATAGCTATAATGAGCATAGAATGGGAAGGGTGGCCATGGAATCTCACTATTAGCTGAGGAACTGTTTTCATTTGACAGCTTTAGGTAAAGGGAAAGTGAGGTTTTTGTTGTTATTTGTTTTGTCATTTGTGATGTGCCTGATACCTATAGATTGACCCCATACTATGGCAGGCCATTCTCCCAGTACTATCTGCCAACACAAAAGAGAATAAATGTTGAAGGAAGTTCGGAAGGGGAGGTCTGGGTGAATGGAGAGGGTGATTATGGGAGGAATTGGGGAAAGAGAGTGAATGTGTTTATAATATTTGTATGAAATTTTCAAAGGATTAATAAAATATTACTAAAACTTCTTAGACACACAAAAATATACATGGTCTAAATTTATCAGCTTCTTGATGTATTTTCTGTTATCTGGACTTATCTAAACAAAGGGAACTCCTACACATTAGCAATGGGAACTGTATTTTACACTTTCCAAATGATGAAGCTTAGAATGATGATAGAAAGACTTCAAACTCAAAAGGATTTCAAAGATATAGTAAATAAAATGAGAAATTTATACGGGAAATACACACAAGCATAGTATTAGATATAAATGAAAAGTCACATAACTTAACACCATTGCCTATCCAGAAGGTGCATACTGATCTAACAGGGTAACCATTTGAATTAGTTTGATATTTTAATGTAATAAAGAGAAAACAACTTTTAGGAACCACCATGTCAACTTCTAAATAATTCAATAGCACATACAGTGATTTAAAATAAGTCAGCTATAATTTGAATGAAGTTTGGAGAATGAACATAGCTTTTGCTTGTTCAATATGGAATTATTATTGTCTTTCCAAAGCAAGAATGGAGATAGATTACCTCTAAAGCCTCACGTGTTTATTATAATCAAGCTAGCTTTGCACTTACAGCTTACAAAATATTAAAATTTCAAATATTAAATAATAAGACCACATACAACAGTGTTCCAATGCCATTAGCTTCCAATAAATCAAATTTGCAGGAATAAAAGGATCGAGTTATTGTGTTTCAACTGAGAGGAAATATTAAAATTCATGAGAATTCTAAAGGACATTGTAACTAAAGCAGAACATATTATATTTCTGCCCATAAAGTAATACAAAATTCCAATAGGAATTTACCCTGAAATTATCAGAAATCAATAAAAATTAGACATATTGAGAAATGTTTACAATTAAATTGAATGATAATAACAAAAGATTAAAGATTAGAGAGGTGATTTATGCATTGCTGATATCCTCTACCGCTAACAAAGTGAGTAAAGAGGATATACAGGGCATTGGATCCCAGTTTAAGATGAATGGCATTGATAAAGGTGAACTGGATTTTTATAGATGGAATTGGACATGAAAGCAATAGAAATTGATAAACATAAATAGAAAAAGAAGTAGCAAAATTCACAGAAGAGGCTACTGAAATTTTTATAAACTAAGCTCAAAAGTTTTTATGATTCATTAAGCTAGGAAGTAATATGAACTTAGAAAAAAAATCTAATGAAAACTCTTGAAAGCTAATATAAGATATTATTTAAGTGTTTCCTCAATAAAGAATGTCAGTGCAGGTCATTTTTCCTAATGCTATAAAGAAATTTGTGAAGACATTCAAATAGAAATATTCATTACGTTCTGAGCCATCTTAGTAATCTTTTTATTATAAATGTTTTTCACTATGAATATCCTAGAAGTATGATGAACTCTACAGTGTCTATGATACATCAATTAATTAAACTGCCAGCATAAATTTCTCTCTGAAATTAAGCTGTCTTATACAGACAACCTAACCTATAATGATGGCTTGCTTTTGGATATACTATAGTATACATCCACACAGGAGTTTAGTGAGAAAAATTTAAGGTGCTGCATTCCTTTTCCTTTAAAATGTAAAACAGCAATAACTGTCAAATAACCTTAAAATTTTCAATTTACAAAACAGGTCTCTTTAATTAATCCAATCTTTCATTAAAGTAGTTAATTTTCTAAGAGTCCACAGTGTTTCTCACTTACACTCTGTAGTATCTGTGGATATTATTGGATATATTGGTTGTATTTATTTTCAAAATTAAATAAACAATAACATGAAATTAACCATTAAGTTTTAGTTCAGTTATGAGTTTTGTACTTTTACCCTCTTATATTGAAATGACCTATTTTAGGTCTCTGAAAGTAAGAAAAGTTATAGAATGAATCTTTCTCTCTCCATATATGTATATGTATATGTGTATGAGTATGTGTGTATGTATTTGTATATGTATACGTGTATATGTTTATGTTTATGTGTATATGTATATAATGTATATGTTGTATATGTATATGTGTATATGATATACATGTATATGTAAATGTATATGTATATATTCAAGTATACATATTCAAACATGTGACAATATGATGGATATAATAGATGATAAATAGGTTTATATATATATATATATATATATATATATATATATCCATCTATATTTTTTGAGTTATTTATAGGCTATGGTCTAGTCAATCCAAAAATGTCTGACCATGAACAGAAAGACAAACAGTCCAGTAGTTACTTAGTTTATGAGGTTGCATGTCTCAGTTGATCTTCAGTACATATTCTAGTATTTGGAAGAAGTAGTTTATTCTTATGCCTGTATTAAGTTTGTTTCTAAAATTCCATTTATATTACTCTTGTAAATGACTCAACCAAACATTGTTCATAAATTGCTTAATAAATTTTAGGAGCATATCTTCTCCCATTTAATTCAGCCTTCACAGAACATGAAATCCTAGATTATCAGTACTGAATAGTCAAGCAATGTGGATTTTCTAATGAAAGGAAAGACCAAACTTAAAAGCTTGGATATTTGGTGCTATTTTCAAGAAGCATTTCTTTTGTATTATCATTCAGTACTTTAAAAGAAAATAACAACACTTACAGGAATGTTTGCAAATATAACAAAACTCAGTACTGTATATTCTTCCTATATACTAATTTTAAAGAATTAAAATAATTGTCAAAAGCAACTAACAAAGCAAAAGAACCAGAAATCAGTCAAAAATTAAATTGCACTTAGTGATGTAAATCACAAGTCTCAAATAAATCAATGAGTCAAGAATTGCTTGCCAATGGTTTAGCAGAAAATAATGTGCAAAGTATGAATAACACACTTAGAGAAGTGCCTTGATATCTTTGAGGACAGTAGAAGAGAGACAGAAGATAATTGGATATCCAAAGCACATAGACAAAATAATGAGGGAAACGAGCCAAAGGCAAATGGACTAAATAAAGGAAATTTCAAAACAAAATCACGTTAAAAGATATTGTGAGATATCCTTCTATGGCTCCAAATTAATGTAAATATGTAAATAAGAAGTGAACTTCTGAGGAAATGAAAATGTCATCATGGGTATTCATCTGAGAGGTCAGTTGGGAATTCATAGAGGGTTCTTTCAAGAATATTTGCAACAGTCCTAGTTATGAAGAAAATCAGTACTTAAAGTGATACATTTCTGGCTGTCAGTGAGAGGATGCTTCCTGCCCTTGAAATCATTTCTGTGCTTTTCATGTTCCTTAGTTTCCTAAAGAAGCAGTCATTGGAAAATGCCCTTTGCTTTCTATGATTTGATTATGTATCTTGTATGATCACACAACTACTGCTAACTACTGTTTTTGAGTTGTCAAAACTATCAGACCAGTAACTTTTTCTACATGATACTCTGTACAATATGAGGTCACAGTGTTTGTACACTCTTTCTGTTCCTTTTTATTTGGTCTTCTGAGCTATTTGACCTTCCATTCTTCACTCCTCATTTCACATTGTCTATATCTACAACAAAAGTGAGAGCAAGGCAGGATCTCTCCTTAGATTAACAAAACTGAAGGACTAGGCAATACATGAAAAGGTTGAAGTTTGTCCAAGATACAATTACTTACAATAACTGACATGTTTACATCTGTAGTCCATATCTCCTCACCTCTTAGCATTTAAGTGCTGTTGGAGGTGGGGTATGGCTAACCTCTTTCTAATTTGTACATTCCAGTTCCTACATATGATAGTTTGTATATGCCTAGGCTAGGGAGTGGTACTATTAGGAGGTGTAGCCTTGTTGGAGTAGGTGTGGCCTTGTTGGCGAAGGTGTATCACAATGGGCCTGGGCTTTAAGACCCTCACCCTAGCTGCCTGGAAACCAGTATTCTGCTAGCAGCCGTCAGATGAAGATATAGAACTCTCAGCTCCTCCTGCACCATGCCTGCCTAGATGCTGCCATGTTCCTGCCTTGATGATAATGGACTGAACCTCTGAACCTGTAAGCCAGCCCCAAATAAATGTTGTCCTTATAAGACTTGCCTTGGTCATGGGGTCTGTTCACAACGGTAAAACCCTAACTAAGATACTACACATCTTCACATGGTTATTTTTTGTGCCCTAAAGAAATACTAATGTTCCTTCATTCTACAATCCAATCTTTATTCTCTAACCTGCAACAAAAGATTAAGATTAATACCCTCACTTTCTCTGTCTCCGTCTCTCTGTCTCTAGTCTCTTTCTCAATCTGTCTGTCTCTCTTTGTTTCTTTCTGTCTCTGTCTCTCTCGTTGTCTCTCTCTGCCTGTCTCTGTCTCTCTGTCTCTCTCTTTCTCTCTCTCCCTCTCTCTCTGTCCTTCTTCCTCATAGCTGGGCACACCTGTTTTCTTTGTTTAGAAGCTTGCATGACACTTTCTGGTAGCAACTTGGTAAAATAATCTAGGGTTTAGCTCTTTTCAAGAAAATCATGTCTGCTCATTTATGGTCCTCACATGGACTTTTGTTTTATTGGTAGAGTTTTAATTATTTCAGAGTATGTAGAACTCTTACATATTTATGATGTTTTCCAATTGGGACCTGTAAAGTTAGTTATATAGAGAAATCTGAAATTTTCTTTCCTGATGTAGCTTTGCTATAAGAAACGTTTACAAAATAAGGTTATTATTTTAATTTTAGTTTAGTCTGTTAAGTCTGCTCTGGGAAGTATACATATTTCCCTGTTCCTGATATAATAATGATATTGTTAGAAGTTCCTATCTCTTGTGGGATGCATGTGAAATTGGTTTGCAGAAAGGAATCCTTCCCAACATTTCTGTGTGCTCTCAAGGGAGTACACTTCTTATAGTCACTTCTAATTCCAATTTTTGGCTCACTTTGGACTTCATATACCTATTCATCATTTCTTCTAGCTGCTTTCACCATAATGTATTCAGAAAAAGAACAATGCTAATAATGTTCAAGCTCTCCTATGCATCATTCAGAGAACGAATGTCTAAACGTGGTAGTTTGTAGTAAATTTAGAGAGAGAATCAGGTCTTAGGAGATGAGCAGAGATAACTTATCACATCTCACTTAACATGTGATCATTAGGGATGCCTATCTTGAAGTCCTTTTACATGCTATGTCACTGTTTGAAGCAACATGGTATTTGTCAGACCACATTAGCTTTTTATGTTGATTATTTTAAGGAATATTTATTTTAACATGAGTAAAGATGACTTATATTTGTATTTAAATATTATTACTTTTGAAGTGGAAATATTTGGGCTTTTTGGAGAGTCAGTTGTTTCATGTGATGTTTTTCTAGAAACTGTCTTATGAAAGGATGTTTTTGCTGAAGCAGATGTGTAGGAGCATGTTTTTCGGAAAACAGACACATGCTGTTTTTCTGGAAGCTGCCTGGAAAAGGGGCATGTCATATTTTCCTAGTGCCTAAGCCTCAGAGAACATGTGATGTTTGGAAAGGACATAAATAAAACCCAACAGTGGAAGATGCTGGGTGGTATTGGTTTTCCTTGCCATTCTTTGCTGATCATCATTTGTCATTACTTTGTAGAGAGAGATGCACCAAAGAATTTCTTGTGGTATTCCAAAGGCTTCTTGTTGCTTCTGCAAACTCAGGCGTATTGGCAGAGTCTTGCTGCTTCTCTTGGATTAAACTGTCATTGCTCATGCATGAATGGTTTTTGCAAGTGGATTGAGCTACCACTGCTGATTCATGTGATCATGAACTGCTGATCTCCTGACAACACAGGTTGGATTTTCCCAAAGAACTATTTCTAAACAGGTTCACATTTTCTTTTGCTCTCTTAACCTTTCCTTTTTACTACCTTTGGTGAGTGATGGGCTAACAGGGAGGTTAAAACATTTAAGTATACTTATTAAAGTCAGTTTTAATATAAGCCTACAAATTTTAATAATACAGAACTCTTGTACTACAACAAACCAGTGGGAAACATTCTGTTTATAGTAGTTTTATTAGTGTTTATAGTGGTTTTAGTAAACTGGGTAAGAGATGTCTACTCAGAAGCCACTGTACTGATCACTGGGAAATACAATGACAGGTTCAGAAAGCTTTATTTTAATGAACTTATTATAGGGAAATCTTTACAAAGTTCATATCTTGAGTTAAAGCCTATTGGTTTTCCATGTAAAATAGTTTGTTCTGCTATATATATGATCATCATTCACCCTTGAAAGAATCAAGAATCAATTAACTGTCTTCCTTTGGAGTATAAGCGACATATAGAAGGTTCACTTTTTCTTTGGCTGCGATAGGAATGACCCTGATGGCTGTCTTCTCTGACCTGTGTGTCCTCAGATGTCCAGGGATGCCCTTCTCCTATCCCTAAGTTCCGTTTCTTATTTGCTTTTGATTTCTGTTGAGAGATGTTCACCCCTTTGCCATACCCATTTTCTATGATACTTATAGCTTGAGGGGATTTTTAGGGCAAGCATAAGGGAACTAAGTATTCTATGTCACATTTACTCATGCTAGCCAACATGTTCATGGCATGTCTCTCATGTTTAAGGTTAATTTTGGATGCACACACACAAAAACATTTGTAGTAATTAGTGGAACATACTTAGTTTAAGTTTCTGGGGTTTTTTGACTTGAGATTTTTTTGTTAGATATTTTATTTACATGTCATATGATATCTCTTTTTCCAGTTTCCCCCTGAAAAATAAAAACAAACAAACAAACAAAAAACCAAAAGTGAAAACAAACAAACAAAAAACCCTGTTCCCTCCCCACTCCCCCTGCTCAATATGGAACACTTCATGAATTTGTGTCATCCTTGTGCAGGGCCCATGCTAATCTTCTCTGTATCGTTCTAATTTTAGTATATCTGCTGCTGAAGTGAGCACTTAGTTTAAGTTTCTAATCATGAGAAAGAATCTAATTGTCTTGCAACAAAGAAGATGGCTGTTTGTCAAATACTTGCTACATTAAGAAGAGGAAATACATTTGGACCTGAATATTCACATTAAAAGTTACATGTGGTAGCACATGCCTGTAATCCTAGCAATAGAGTAGCACAGACAGACAGGAATTTATTTGGAGCTCCCTAGCCTGCCAGCCCAAGTTGGTGTCTTCTGTGTCCCCTGAGAGACCCCACCCCAAGTGTTAAGGTGGAGAGTTACATAGGAAGCTATCAGATACTCATCTCTGCTCCCTCATACCACCCCCAATAGGGTTGTCTCTAGATATCAGTGAAGGATTAGTTCTAGACCATCTGTGAATTTCAAAATCTTTGGGTATTCATGTTTTATGTGAAATTGTACATGATTTCCATTAAGTCTATACATAGCTTTCCATATATAGTAAACTACTCCTGGATGAATTATAATAGCAAGTACCATGTACATACTCTATAAATAGCTGAATTAAACAATAATTAGAAAAATAAAACTATGCACATGTTAACTACAGACGCATTTCTTCCTAAAATATTTTCAACCTCAGGTTAGTTGCATCTACTAACTACAGCAACAGGAGATACAGAGGAAGGATTTTATATTAAAAGGAACTTTAATAACTTGTTTTCTCAAAACCAAGTACTTAGAAAATAATCACATTTTTGTTTTCTGTTAGCCTGGTAGCCACTGCATTTTCTCAATATTTATACCAAGTGGCACAGATTATAGCTTGTTACCTCATCTGAAACATTTTTTTTTTTTAGTTTATAGTTACATTTAAATTAAGGGAAAAAAAACCCACAAAACATGTGTAGACAAGGTTGAACTTTATTTATTTATTTATTTATTTATTTATTTATTTATTTATTCATGTCATAATGTAAATCAATTCAACCATTTTTTCTTGCCCCTGGCTTTAGCCTTCATACATTTTTCATTAAAGTATTATTTGAACTGAGGATGTCTGCAGCAGCCTGGAACATATTTTCTCCAGTGCTTGGTTTTTAAGCTCCCTATACATCTCCAAATTCTCTGAGAAAATTCTGACATGTTTGAGTATCGCTGGGCAAACAATGGCTATGCCTGCATCAAGAGGAGATGCAGCCTGGGTAGGAAATATGTCAGTTTTATTGAGAGAGTCTTTAACAGCTTAATGAAGCTGCTTCGTCTGTCAATAGTGACGTCCTCTGACTGGAGAACTTTTCAGACACAACACACTGCGTATTATGAAGAGTATAAAGCAGAGCATAGTGAAATCCTTGTGACTCTCTACCAACACCCAAGTCCACTGGTTCTTTTTATTTGGTCATATATACTTCTCCTACTTCAATGCAGTATAACGGATTCATTAGTCACCCTGTGCTCAGTTGCGCAAGCTTCTGCTTTCTTTTTCTCTGGAAACAATTTATTGGAACTATCCACTAATATGTTCGTATAATATTGTGTTTGTATTCTGAAATAATATTTAATTTTTGGCCTGAAGCGTGTAAATGCTAAGTGATTGTTGAAATGTGATTTTTTTTTCTCCACATTACAAAAACTCTTTTTTTTTTTAAAAAACAAATGTTTTTCTGTTATTCATTCATTTTTCATCACAAAGTATATTAATTTTTTTGTTCTGTCTTTCCCAGTTTCTGTAAATACTTTAGTTGAGTTTACACTTTCAAAGGAGTTCCTTGATAAAAGGATGAGT
>JADRCD010206336.1:6855-53757 GCA_019843815.1 Montemys delectorum
TTCTCCCTCTCTCTCTCTCTCTCTCTCTCTCTCTCTCTCTCTCTCTTCTCTCTTCCCTTTCTCCTCCAGTTTGTATCATTTTCATTCCAAGGCTGCTTCCTCCCTCATGCCTCAACCATCTTACAAGTAGCTGTTTTGGTAATAATTAATATTAACTAGGGGGTTCCTACCCCACTTTTGATCATTTAGTTCCCACATAAAAAACACAAAACTTTTACAATTATAATAAGCTTTAATCAGCACTAGAATTGGGCAGATATCGACTCTTTATGGCTGTTTTGTCTACTTCCCTGTAAATAATCCTGAGATAAGACTTGCCATGTTCCATCTGGGTCAATATAACTCCAATTGGCAATCCCTTGCAGCCAGTTCTCATGATCCCTTACTCCATGGCGTCTGTCTTCTCTCTCCACCTTCTCTCCCCCTTGTGGTCCTGCCTCTGATCCCAAGCCCAGGGAACTGAAGCCTCATCTAGGTCTCTTCTGCCTAGCTATAGGCTGTAGACATCTTTATTCAACCAATAGTTTTAAATTAATGAGCAAGATTACATAGCATCATTTGGTGTACGTGAGGATTCCCTCGTCCCTTGTGGGATGGTGAGCTGTGATAGGAAGCCTGGTCCCCAGTCAAGCTCAAGATTAGAACCCCAGAGACCTGGCAGGTGACTGTGGCAAGGGATGGCAGATGTTTGGACACACCTCTTGGGCCCCTGGCTCCTGTTGCAGCTACAGCCTCCCACAACCGGCAGTGCAGAGGGGTGTATGCCCATCAGTCACATAGGGCAATGCCCCAAGCTCCTGGTATTCTGTCTGGACTTCATCTCCACAGTTACCTGGCAAGTATAAAAGTAGGGTAGGGCTGGCCCACTATAAAAAGAGCTGCTTGCCCCCTCTTCCCTCTCTTACTCTTACTCTCTTTCTCTTGCCTCTCTCTTGCCCTCTTGCTCCCCATCTCTCCGCATTACCTTCCCCCCACTCCACGTGGCCATGGCCAGCCTCTACTCGACTCTCTCCCTCTCTCTGCCCTTCTACAATATATGCCTTAATAGCTGCTCCTAATCTCAGGCGGGAGGCCACCAAACCGAGCCACCAATTGAACAAGCCAAGGACTCCTCCTTGTGGGAACCACCCTGAGCATTTTTCTCCTGCCCTTTTCCCTTCGTCCCCAGACTGGAGCCCGTCCACAGCCCCCTCACCCCAACTCCGTTCTCAGCTCTTCTGCAGCATCCAGTGGCGTCTGCGGTGCCCAAGAGTGAGGACCTGCTGTCCCAGGTCTTCTTGTATCCTGGGGACCCAGGAGCCTGACTCCAGCAGTTCTGCGGGACCTCAGACTGCGCGCCTCCCCACCCCCGGAGGGGGGTTATGCGGCTTCTCATAGCCCAATGCCCCCCCTCCCATCCAGCGTTGGCTTGGGGTGTGTGCAGTCAAACTTTCTGCATCCACCTCCATGAGAGGCCCTAGCCCTGTGGCAGACTGGACGGAGGCCACCATTTTAACCCACAGTCCCTGAGGCAACCATATCTTAGGCGCCAGTATTTAGCATTACAATATGTAGCAAAGACCAAACCACAAGTGGCTGTTAACTGCTTCCAGAACTTAGCCACCCCAGATTCATAGCTATTGGAGGGAATGGCTATGGGTCCCAGGAACTGAAGACAAGAGCTTTAGAATTAAGTCTCATTATCTTCCATTGGTCTAATTTGAGATATTTCTGCCAGCCAATCACTGTCAGGACAAGTGCCATGTGCTTATATCTCTGAACTAACTGCTGGGACCAAGGGAGGTATATGTTGATTGACTTGGCCTGGTCACGGGCTCCCATGAGGAAGATGAATTAAGGAAAGGCGTCCATTTGGTTCTTTGCTTCCAGAGCACAGCAGTTGTGTTACCAGAAGGGAAAAGATGGATGCTTTACAGAAAAGGCAACACAAGTCCTCTGAGCAATGAACCATAATTGTTAAGCAACATTAATGTGTTCACCAGTCTCATTTTAGGTACTGCATTTCCTACCTTAAAACAGCTCCCCCTCCCCCATTTTATTGAGCTGTAATTTGCTTGGTATGCAACTCACCTGTCAGGTTTTATGATCACGGATGGCTTTCTGGAAACCATCAACACACAAATTTTAGAACATATTATCATTTCTCTCCAAGACTCTATTAGCAGCAATTTCCTATCTATCACTTCCAACCAGCCCATGGCCTATAGAACCTACTTCCTGTTTCCATAGCGTTTCCTCTCCTGGACTGTATGTATGTCTAGATGGTCTGTTGTGGCAGGTTTCTCTCTGTTAACATACTGCATTAGAAACTGCCTGTGGCAGACCTCCACCATTTGATGGTGGTGAGTCACACTACCACACTGTATTTACCTAGTCACTGACTGGTGGATATTTTCGGTGTTCCCACTCTCTGGCTATTAAGAATAGTGCTTCTCTGTGCTTGGTTGTGTACAACAAATCACTATAGCATTCTGGTTCCATTGGAAATACTTAACTGAAGAATTGAATCATGTCATCGTAAATGTCAGTCTACCATATTCTACAGCTTGTAGCTGATACTACTGTTTAAGCTTATGATGTAAACTTAATGTAAATGTAATGTAATGTAAATGTCAAGAAGACACCTAGTCTTGTTTCTTCAGATTCACCCAGTGAGTATGCCAGCAAAATGGATGAGTACCCTCAGCTGTAAAAAAAATTGAAATTATTAATTTTGACATGAATGGTATTTTTCCCATTTGTTAATATAATGAGTGTTCATACATTAAAGAAAGAAATAACGATTCTCTGAGTATCTGTGTTTAAGTTCTGTGAGTGTGGGTAGATGTAATTTCGTATGTATGTCAGGGGGGTTATGATAAGTCTGGGTTTAACATTCAAAAAGATGCTGGATCGCTTTGTTGTGTGGCCCCATCACTTTGCATCAGCACTCGCCAGAGGGATCCAGCCTTCCCCAGCACTTGCTGTGATTATTTTATCCTAGCCACTCAAGTCTCTGTGAAGAGTAAGTACTATGCTAGTAATTTTGAAAAAAAATTTTAAAAATGGGCTATCCATCTAATGGCCATATTCTTTTCAGATGTGTGTAGAGATTGCTCAATGGATAAAAGCACTAACTTCCTCCCCTAAAAGGACACAGATTTGATTCCCAGCACCTCCATGGGAGTTCGCAATTATTTGTAACTCTGATTTCAAGGAACATGATGCTTTCTTCTGTCCTGCCCCATACCAGGCACACACACACACACACACACACACACACAGTACTTAGACATACATGTAGGCTGTGGCGATCTGAATGAGATTAACCTTATAGACTCATATATTTGCAAGCTTAGTCCCCAGTTGATGAGCTGTCTGGAAAGGATTAGGGGGTGTGACCTTATGGGAGGAGGTGTGCCACTTAATAGGCTTTGAGGCTTCAAAAGCCAATGCAGAGCCCAGTCTCTCTCTCTCTCTCTCTCTCTCTCTCTCTCTCTCTCTCTCTGCCTGCTGCCTGAAGATCAGAATGAGAATCTCTCTGCTACTTCTCCAGTGCCATGCCTCCCTGTGTGGCACCATGCTTCCATGGTGATAATAGTTCTGAAACAGTAAGCAAGTTCCCACTAAAATGCTTTCTTTTATAAGAGTTGCCTTAGTCATGTATAAGTGTTATACCTCTGACAGAAAGGCTTCCCCAGTGGATGAGCTTTAGTTCTGAGGGGAAAGGCTTCTCCAGTGGAGGAGTTTAGCTCTGAGGGGGGAAGGCATTCTGGCAGTTGGGAACCAAGGAGTACCACAAAGTCACACCACACAACAAACCTCACACAAGAGATGTATTGGGAAAGACACACGAGGGTGACTGCCTCTGTTTGAGTGAGACGCAGCAGGGAACTGAGCAGGAGTCAGGCTTTATATAGAGTTTCTTGAGGGTGGACATTTTCCAGGGTGAAGAGCTCCAGGTTGGAGATTGGTGGAATCTTAAGCCAAGCCCATGGATTTGTGGGGTTTAGTAGGTTTTCAAACCCAGATGTGGACTTAGATCTTTACCCTACATCATGTGTCTCTTCACAGCAATAAAACCCTAAGTAAGATACAAAACACTCATATTCATGTAAACACTTTCTTTAAAAAAAAAAAAAACACCGAAAGGAAAAATGTGATATATCTTTTCCAATGAAATGAGTAATCAAGAAATCATATTTTTCTGAGGAGATATGAGTTCATTTTGTTACCCAGAAAGAGCTCTGCTGCACAATGACCAATGCAGTATAGGAAAACTGTAAAGGTTTATAGTGTGTGTGTGTGTGTGTGTGTGTGTGTGTGTGTACACGCACATGTGTATTTCTCTCTAGAGGAGAAAAGTTTTATTGGCCCTTAAAAAGGTGGTATGTGGGGCTGGAGAGATGGCTCAGAGGGTAAGAGCACTGATTGCATTTCCAGAGGTCCTGAGTTGAATTCACAGCAACCACATGGTGGTTCACAACCATTTGTAATGGGATCCAATGCCCTCTTTTGGTGTGTCTGAAGATAGCTACAGTGTTTTCATATATATAAAATAAGTAAATAAATCTAAACAAAAGGTAACATGTGGATTTTAAATCATAGGCACACATCTTCAATGGCACTCCATCTGCAAGAATACTGTATTACCTTCTAAGCTGAGTGTGATCAAGAACAGCAGCATGAAATACACTTCTGATATTTTGCAAAGTTATGTCATAGAGTAGTTGCAAAGCTTCAGCAAAATAAAGGGAATGAGTTAAGGATGATGATTTAGGTCAATCCACTTATGAGCAAAGATCAGAATCCCAAATAAAGAAAGAACACACCCAAGAGAAGCTAACACAAAAGCAAGCAGAAGGTACAGAGAAAGAAAAGAAGGGAAACTGAGTCCTGCATATCTGCTACCTGGATTATTTTGGTTATGAGGTCTAAAAAATTCTTTTCCATATTCCAGTGTTTATTGCCTGAGACCTAAAGGAATGTGACAGTTTGGCCATGATGTCTCTGTTGATGACACTTGTGACATGATAGCAACTTTGAAAGCTATTAGGAGCTCTAGTAACTTGAGGATAGGGTGCAGGAAGCAAGAGTAGAGACATCATTAGAAAGATGGATGCTAAGCAAATGTCCCTCCTGGGCTTCTTCCACTCTATAAAACTGCTCCTCTACGTTGGGTTCAAAGGCAGCAAAAATCTGGTAATGGGAAGGGTGTTAAGCTCATTGGGAGCCCAAGAAATTTGGGCTCATTTGGAGGGGAGAATCCTTAGAACACTTGAGATCTTGTAACATTGGAGGGGCTAGAGTCAGAGAGATACAGCTGGCTCCTCTTAAGCTGTTCCACCTTAACTCAGGATGCAGCATCTTGGAGGGATGTAAAAGATGCCTTTTACACCAGGGATGTAAATAGCAGAAGCATTTATTCAGATGTGTATGAAAGGACAGCTGGGTGAGTCATGTGAAAGACTGAACACTCCTGAGTTATAATTGACCTCGGATAAAGAGTAGAGTGGAGGCCAGTCTTATTTCCAAGGTATGGAATTATTCAGAGGATGGAAGCTCATGTAGTGTGTGTGAAGATCAGATCTTCTCTGATCTAGCGTTCAGGTCCTCTGGAAATGAGTGAACAGCATGAGTCATTTCTAGCAATGGTAGGGAGAACAATGCTACCAATGAGATAGTGACAAGGGATTTCAGAGGTGGCTTTGAAGTAGAGTCCATACAGAAGATATTTCTTATGGAATAGAAGCTGAAGAGTAATACAACACTTGTCCACAAGCATACCCTGGGTCTTCTAGTAACTCCAAAAAGAATTAAAGATGTGTGTGTGTGTGTGTGTGTGTGTGTGTGTGTGTGTGTATGTGTGTGTTTTAGAAATTCCACTGGCAAGATTGGGACCATTGAATGAGGCCTCTAGTCTTTGGAGCCTCTGATCATCTTCTGTGTTCTGTTTAGCTATGGCTCAGCCTCTCTGTACAATCTTTCTCCTCTGGCTCCTCTCCTGTATACTGAAACCCCATGAACCCTTGTTGAAAAGGACTCACTGTAGTGGCTCTCATCCCAGGGAAACTTAGACCTTAACAGTGGGTGGTATATCTGGTGATTATGGAAGCAAATGGGAGTGGCTGTGATGGAGAAAACTTTGGGTGTTCACCACCTTTCTTCTTTGGCATAAAACTACCCTTTGTCTTATTTTTAGATCTGCAGGATGATACGTCTAAGTGCCTTAACATGCCCACTTTGGAAGCTGATGATCTTTGTTGCCAACTGGGGAGCCAGATTCTTTGGGAATACGTGCAGAGGTAACGACTTTCTCTTCAGGCAGTAGAGACCTGATGGAGTAGATAATTGGCTCCAAAACACACATGACACTGCAGGCTTAAGGAGCTTTAGTTTTCAAAATCGACCTGGTAAATGAAAAAGACATCATGCCTGCCTCTGAGTTCATGTTCTGCACCTTGAAAACCAGCTCCTCTGAAATAATCATGAATTGAAGCAGCTCCAGTTTCAAGGGAAGCCTGTACTGAAACTCTGGGCTCTGGTTCTATGAAGTCCACAGTGGCTATCTGGGTAGATCTCTGTGGTTCAACGCCATTGGCAAACAATTTCTGTAGATAACTGCACAGATTCTGAGTCTGGGGACTCCCTAGGTATCTGTAACTGGAATACCATCGACACTCAGTGTTCAGCAGGTGATGGGAAAGTGTTATTGCTATTTATTTCTGCAATCTTGCTAGAGCACAGGACCCACAATGCAACGGATGGAACTGGAAAGATGGTCATTGATAATCTGGGCCCTTGAGGTTTACATCATTCAATTATAAGTTCTAGCACTGTAATTTTCTCCCCCCTATTCCAACAATGAGACAAAGAGGTTGAAAAACTCCAAAGGCTCCCTGTTCCTTTCTGTGTATTTAGTATTGCCTCAAAGAGAATGCTTTTTGCATAGAGCTGGCACCATGCAAAACCTCACCGGTGTCAAATTGTGTTCTTAGAAGTTCATGCTTTGGAGACTAAAGCAACAGGGGGAGACACATAAGTTCTGATGAGTGTCTCCTATGTGTGAATTCAGGCTTTGCCACTTGCTGACTGTGTAAGTTACTTTGATCAGTGAGTTAAGCTCTCTGAGATCAAGATCTTCCTTTCTGTTTTGGGATGGTAGTATCAGTGTTAAGAGTGAATTCAGCTCTGAAAGTAAAACTTAGTTTGTGCCCCAAATAGGAGTCATAATGGGAAGAAGTGCATAGAGAGGGAGCCTAACAGAGATTGATACATTTGAGGAGTAGGTTCCATTGTCCCATTGTCCATTGTCAACTAAATACTGCTTTTAAAAAAATTACTGTATATTATGATATTTGTGTATGTGTATGACATGTGGGGAGGCAACATGTGTGTGCCATGGTGCATATGTGGAGATCAGAGGACAGCCTTGAAGAGTCAGCTCTTTCCCTCAACTGTGGGTTCTGGGGTTTGAACTCAGGATGTCAAGTTTGTATGATGATCACTTTTATCCACTGAGCAAACCTTTAAATTGACAAATTGAGTGTTCAGTATTAACTTCCTCTTCACAACATTTTCTAAAGAGTAAAGCAAGTCTTCTAATTGATTTCATTGATCTGGGTTTATTGGGAACAGGAAAAGTGGGGCAATGCTCACTCTCTGCGATATTATTTATGCATAGAACCATCTAAAACCCTCTCTGGATTAAAAAATAACATTTCTTTCCTTGGACTGATTTCTACAAATGACCAGAAAATTGGAGAGGGTAAATAGGATTTGAAAGAGTTGGGAGCTGGGTAGAAACTCCCACATTAAAACAAGTGTGCAGCCAGGGATGGCTTCCAGAGATAGGAATGACATAGGACTTTAGTTATTGAGTGGAGTCCCTGGGGGTTCTTTGAAGAATATGCTCTTTACTATAATTCATTTCTTTTTTAAAAAAATCCATCTTCTATCTTTTAAAAGCAGATTCCATCTCATCAATGTCACAGTTTAAGGGAATTTGTAGCAAAAGTAAGTCTCTTGGAGATTTTGCGTGGACTATTCTATCTGGTCTGGGGCTTTCTGTGACAAGATCTTCATGGCGTGCTGGAAACGATGCTTTCTCGGGGACCAGGAGGCCTAGAGTTTCTATCCATGGACCTTTGCAAGCCTTACTTTCTGCTTCAGTGTTCCTGTGATATAAGTATTATGGGTGAGGAAATGTATCTAAAATTTTGAAATAAAGTCTTTCATTGTTATGAACATCATCTGTGATATATAGTCCAAAAGTAATAGCTTTCCTATGTTATAGTGGTCCCCTCCAGGACTGCCCCACTGATCTCCTGGGGTTCTGCCTATCTACTTGAAAACTGCAGAGTGGGAGTTGTCTATGTCACAGTCTACTTTTTTGCTGCAGAGACAAATGCCCCTATACTGTATGCAGAGCCTGAGGAGAGCTGAAGAGCTTGGGGACCGGTTTGAGTTTAGTGGAAACTTTTCTGGAGCATTAGCTGTGGAGTAGAAGCAGAGCAGTAACTCTCAAGATGTTGGTGGCTTGCGTGGCTTGTGTGGCTTCTTGTGACAGGGTGAAATGGGTGCAGGCTATTCAGAAGAAGGCTATTGGGGTCCATTAAACCAGATGAGAGAGTGAGGGGCCTAAGGACAGTTGATCAAAGATAGAGGGATTTCTGTAAGAGATTGGGTTCCTATACTCTGGCTGCCATCTGGCTTGGGGTGGCAGAGAAATTGTCAGCATTCTTGGAATCAGATGACACAGAATGCTTTTCTGGGAGGCCCTGCCTAAATCTATTCCACAAACTTTATTGACTGGGCCACCTGCACCAAACCAGACAGCCTTTGAGGTAAATGGAGATGGTGGAGATGGTGGAGGTAAAAGGCAGATGGTGCCTCATCTGTCTTTGCCAGGCTCTTGGATGTCCTTCTCCACCCACAACACCCTCACAGACAATGCCAGGCCTTGCATTTAGCAGCCTTTGTACCTGTGAACCATTAGTAACTGTGGACTGCACCTACAGGCCCTGTACTGTTCTAGGCCTGAGAAAGGCTAAGGATTTCCCTAAGACAGTGGTTCTCAGCCTTCCTAAGGCTGTAACCCTTTAGTGGAATTCCTCATGTAGTGCTGCTCCCCCTCACACACATACACACCATCAATTTATTTCGTTGCTACTTCATAACTGTAATTTTGCTACTGTTACAAAACATAATGTAAATATCTTATTTTCAGGATTATCTGACACACCATCCCCACAAAAGGATCAGTTGACCACCAAGGGTTGCAACCCACAGGTTGAGAAATACTACCCAAAGGTTTCCCCCGCCCCCGCCCCCCAAGGAAGAATCGAAGAGATATCAGGGTCAGGACTCTGAAGACTGCTGAGCTTGGCAGAGTCTTTTGTTACACAATGCCATGGAGCTATGGACTTTATTTTTTGTAAACTTGCTTTTTTTTTTTAAATAGACACCCCCACCTTTTATTTTTATCTAGCATCTTGTCATAGGAACATCTTTTGGGGACTACTAGGACAGAATGTTAGATAGCTGTCTCCACCTTGCTCTTCATCAGTGCTTACAATTAGCTTGTGCGTCTGTGTTTAGCATGGGCTTACTATTGGGTTCTTTATTTACTCAGCAATTGGGGGACTCTACACTATTGAAGCAGCGAGTTCTGGGATGAAACACAAATATAACTTGCCCATTTCCTGTCCCCTGGTAAGGTCAGGAAATAAACAGTTAAATAGTTACAAACACATAAAAAACTGGGTAGGGTACCATGTCATGTTGAAGCATCTATAGTGGTGAGTGCCATGCTGGAGATGCAATATGAATAGTGTCAGCTTGGGCTTCAGCCATGAGCAACACATAAGCAAGAAACAGTATACACAGGGCAAAGGGCATTTTGTCCCTACTCTGTTTTAGACTAAACCATGAGCCTCAGAGATGTTCTTATCCTAAGCCCAGAAACAGAGTCATATCATCTCCCATAGTCAAGGGTACTTCGGAGGTGAGATGGAGTTAAGGGGGACGAGATAGGCAGCTTGTCCTAATACTTGTGGTGTAGCCTGATGTTGTCTGAGGCCACCACAGGCATCCTCATAAAGAAGAATGCAGTAGGGGTATGCTGGACTGCGTGTCTGCTGCAGAGGTTCAGGGAAGGCAGAACACAGTTGGTAAACACAGTCCCTGTTTCTCCCAGGCGAGAAACAGCAGTATCTGAGACAGATGCTGTGGTTCCCAGTCTCCTGTGTACTCAGGCACTGCCGACATACTGCTGGGAGGTGGGAATGGGGGTCAGTGGGTTTGTGCTTTCCTTCAGGGTGACTATGAGCCAGGGAGGAAGGGGACGGCTGAGCCAGCGGCTGGGGACAGAATCTGGTTTGGTTTTGAGTGAGTGCTGAATGTATGGAGGGACTAGAGCAGAGCAGGCTTTCTCTGGGCGATGCAGGCCTGGCTTTTTACTACAAAGTCCCGCACCCAGGCGATCCTTGATGAAGGAGACCGTCCTTGACTTTTCAAACTGTTTTATTTGATGGTGAATATAAATCTATATACCTTATTCAGGGTGAACCAAAGGTTAAATACTTTTTGTGGGAAGGAATGTCCAGGAAGGGAAGCTCATTGACTAAACACTTGGAGCCTATCTAGATACCTCATTAGCAAGGTTACGTGTTCCAGATCAGGTAGTTTCACAGAGAGCTGGATCCATGCCTGACATTCTCAATTCTGAGATTACCCTGGGTTTGAGCTGGCTCAGCCTTACCAGTTCTCTTCTGTATGGTGGCACAGTCCACTTGCCCCACTGGGGTATGAGATGTGTGTGTGTGTGTGTGTGTGTGTGTGTGTGTGTGTGTGATAGAAGCAATGTGGAGAGTGATGCCAAGTATGGTGAAGGCAATGGATGGAGGAACTTGGCCACTAAACCTTATATGCAGAAGCCTGAATTAATTCCAAGATGGAGGAAGAGGCCACAGCTGTGGACCACAGGCTACTAGAAGCTGTGGGAGCCAAGGAATCAGACCCTTCCCTTAATGAACTCTGCTAACACTTCAGCCTTGTGAGACCAACTTCCAATGTTACCCCCTACGACTGTGAGAGAATAAGCGGGGGTGGTCGTGTTAGGCAGCTACGCTTGTGGTCTCGGCAGCAATAGGAAACTAATACACCCACTTAACAAAATGTCAAGAAGTAGGTGGCCCAAGGCAAGTGCAGCTGTTTGAGTGAGTCATGTGGGATCCTGCTCCTCTGGATCTGGCATCCCATGTTCTGCAATGACGCTCTTCCTTGTGCTTCTAAGGAGGGATCTGCGTCAACTGGCCCTAGCAGGCAGAGAAGAAATGGTTAAGGAGAAAGTTTTATTCCCTGGGATTGATTTCTCTTTTCTTTTTTTCATTCAAGGGCAGAGACACCTGCCTAATGGCTTTTCTAGCTACAGAGAAATCCAAGAGGGAGAGGTGATTTGATGGTACACACTGTTTTCTGGAACAATTTGGGATTTGAGTGAGAAGGAAGCAGCTGATAAAGAGAACATCAGAAAGACAAATACCATAGAGTCTGTCATGATGGTCAATCAACAACTATCGGGTATTGGGTATTGGGTATTAGGTAATGGATATTGGGTATTGGAAGGAGAGAAAACTGGGATCAAGCTGTGGATACATTAAGGCCAGCTGAGAAAGTAGGGCGGGGTTAAGGCACAGAGTGGGAGGAAAGCATAGAGTGGGGAGGGCAGGGAAGGATTTCTTTAAGACTGATTTAGATTTCCTGGGCTTTGAGACGCACTGGTGAGTATAGCCACAATCTTGACTTCAGCAGCTTGCCAGATGGTATGGTGGGGAGGTTCATCATGACAGCATACATGATAACTTTAAACATTCTGAGCCTAAGTCCTCCTTCCTCCCCTCCTAATTTTTGCCTTTATCCCCCACTGTAGAATAGCAGCATGCTAGGGCACAGCATTCTAGCCTTGCCTTCTCATCTATTTCCTCCTGAGTCCAGCCATGCTGCAGTTTGACACTTCCTCCCAGTGCAAGCACCTTGCCGAGAGCTCCATTTTCACTGGCAAAGACTTGCCTTGCTGCTCATGGTCAGCTTGTCTTTGAGAGATGGGAATGGGGTATAAGCAAGAGCCTCTCTGTATGGTACCTTTAGGTGCTTAGTTATGTCCTAGACTCACCTGCTGTACATGCCCACACAATTGGCTATTTAGGTACATATGGACTGTTGCCTGTGCCTTGGAGAGCTCTCAGCCAAACTCTACCTCCTCTTGGGGGTTGGGAGCAAGTTGGCACAGAGTTAATGATACAGACTCCAGGAGAAGGTGAGAAATGGTGCAGCAAGCTCATCTGAGCACTGCTGAAAGCTCCTTTAATACCCTCCACCCACACCCGATTGGTCCCAAGAAAGTATCTATTTTAAACAGCAGTTCCTGATTGGCTGGCATTATTTGCACTAGCAATCCTTGCTCTCCTGGGAAGTTCTCAATTAGGTCCTCCTGCAGGAGATGCTTCTGAAGCTGCATGGCCTCCAGCGTTTAAGTAGAGGCAGTCCTGCTGTTCTTGCTGGTAGTCAATGATAGGTAAGATCCTGGAAGACAAGACAACTTAAGACAGGCACAGACCAGTATACTGGGAATCCTCCGAGGTGAGGGTCAACAATGTGGAGACAATGGCACCCTGGCTCCCACTAGGCTGTCAAAATCTAACAACAAAAGGGTAATATGTAACAGGAACAGCAGGGCTTCATCTATGTAAACACTGGGGGCCATGTAGCTGCAAAAGCATCTCCTGCATGAGGACAGAACTGAGGACTGCCTGAGAGACCAAGGGTTGCTGGTGCAGACAATGCCAGCCAATCAGGAACGGCTGTTTAGAATAGATACTTTCTTAGGATCAATGGGGATGTGGGTGGAGGGTACTAAAGGGGCTTGCAGCAGAGCTCAAATGAGCTTGCTGTGGCATTTCTCACATGCTCCCAGAGTCTGTGTTGTTGACTCGGTGTTAACTCATCCCCAATCCCCAAGGGCAGGGAAGGTCAGGCAGAGAGCTGTCCAGGGCACAGGCAACAGTGGACCTCTCTGAAGTTAGCTGTGGCTTCTCTTTGGACATCAGACCTTGCAACTATTCATCTGGGTTCAGAATTTGAACCATAACCTCTTTTCCCCTTGGAGGCATACTTACTGTAGCAGACTAGGAAGTACATGGATGACTGATGTCTTAGTTAACATTTCCATTACTGTGAAGAGACACCATGACCATGGCAGTTCTTATAAATGAAAACCCTTGATTGGTGCTGGCTTGCAATTTTAGGGGTTTAGTCCGTTATCATCGTGGTAGAAGCATTGCAGTGGGCAGGCAGGCATGGTGCTGGGCAAGAAGCTGAGAGTTCTCCATCTTGATCCTCAGGCAGCAGAAGGAGACTGTGTGCCACACTGGGTGTAGCTTGAGCATGTATCACCTCAAAGCCCACCTCTAGACTGACATACTTCCTCCAACAAGGCCACACTTTCTCCAGTAAGGCCACACCTCCTAATAGTGCCACTCCCCATGGGCCAAGCATTCAAACACATGCATCTGGTGGAGGGAATCGGGAGGGGGCACACCTGTTCATATTACCACAACAGATATCTCCTTTGCAGTTAGGAATGTCTGTGTGCTTCAATATTGAATTCTAGTGGAAATAAAGGTCTTTGTTTTAGGAAGGGCAAGGAAGACACCTGTGGATTAATCATAGGAGGCAAAAAGGAACAGGAGCAACTGCATGCTGCAGGCTATTGTAAAGATTAAAGCACAAAGCACGTCCTATGCACAGCAAATGGTAACTTGTACACAGAAACTAGAATATGACCTAAAGACTGCTTCTACTAACCTGGAGGTTTGTGTATCCCTGTCCTCTGGGAGAGGACAGCCACAGCCAAGGTAGCTTCCTGTAATTTATTTTTAGAAGATTGTTTCAAAAAAGATGATTCTCTGCTGTCCACATTACTATTTAGCTTTAAAGCTTGCCTTGGGCCAGCATCATTTTATATATTTAATCCTTTATGTTTTCTCCATTTAGACTGGAAGCCTTTGGAAAGCAGGGGCTGTGCCACATGGTTTTAATTATTAATAATAAGGGAAAACGGGCAGTGATAATAAGATACATTAGACAAGAGCCATGAAACCCAAACAGTTGTCAGCCTAAAGGAGAACTTCTGAGTGGTAACACCAGTTGTCATGACAACATGCAGGAGACTATCACAAGGTCTCACCCTAGATGAGCTACAGGTAATCAATGGCTACTCAGTGAGGGAGAATCAGTCTTCTCCAGAGCCCTCCCAATAGGTCATCCAATCTCAAGAGATTGTCCCTAAACACACACACACACACACATACACACACACACACACACACACACACACACGTATATATGTATGTATGAGCAACACTAAATGGACTTCTTGAGTTACACACACACATACACACATACACACACACACACGCACGCACACACACATGCACACATACTCACATGTACACACGTGCACACATGCACACACATGTACACACAAACATACACACACACACCACTAATAACTAAAGAAGAGAGTGAATTTGAATTTGAGCAGGAGTAGGAGGACTGGAAATGGTTTGAGTGGGGAGAGGTGGAAATAATGCAGACGTAGCACTTGTATATGAAATTCTTTTTAAAAAATCAATTAAAAAAGAATGAATTGACCACAAGACAAACTGTCATTAACAGATCTAGGTAAGAGGAACTGGTGATATAGGTCAGTTGGTAGAGTGCTTACAAGTGTGAACAAAGCTTCGGGTATGGTGGCACATGCCTTTAATTCCAGCACTCAGGAGGTGGAGACAAGAAAATTGAAAATTCAAGGTCATTCTTAGCTACATAGTTTGGGGCCAGCCTGGGATACATAAGACCTGTCTCAAGAGACGGGGAATGTAGGAAGGGAGAGAAGGGATGTAGCTAAAAACAACAGGAAACGCAGAATATGAGCTCGGCCTTATACCCTCTCAGGGCACAGAGAAGTTTTCAATGGATTGCTTAGAAGCTTGAAGGTTTTCGTGGTACACATCCTTGGGTTGATATGATTACCATAGTCAATAATCATTGAGCCGTAATGACTTTCCAAACACTGTACTGAAAGCTCTCCTAAGTTGTCTCCTGTAGTGCTTATGGCAATTGTGGGTGCTATTGCTCTCCCCATTTTGCAAGTAAGAAAGTAGCTCCCAAAGAGGTTGTTGAGTAATGGACTTCAAGTCTATGAATCTAAGAGCTGACATTAGAACAAATCTTGAGGTTCAAAGACCATGCTCTCTACAGCAATTTCCTGAGTCTTTCCCGAGGCAAATCTGCACTTCAGGACTTTCCCACACTTGTCTTGGAAGAGACGCACCTAGACGTGTCTTCAACCACCTGGGCTTTCACCCCACCTTCTCAAACTGTAACTAGCTATTAGCTCTGAGGACTCCATGTGCCTGTGTGTGCACCAAGATAGATTCAAAACCTCTGGTCGGGAAGATTAGCATCAAGATTCAAATCCGCCTCCGTGTCTTGTCTCAGACTTATCCTACTCCTAGGCTGTTCTGGTACTAAAGTAAGATGACAAGGAGCCAGAGAGGAGCTCAATGTTCTCCACCAATCAGGCATTGTTTGACACCTGCAATGGGGATTAAGAGGCCAGCTCTCATGGACTCTGCTGCAGCACTGCCTGACAATGAACTCAGCGTACTGCCAGGATTTCAAGCGGGAAGAGAAATCCACCAGGCATCTTGGGACCATGTGGATCAGTGCTCGGAGGGGAGAATGGCAACACTGAGTGAGAAGTGAGAAAGCAAGTCTGCGAAGTCAAAAACACACGGGCTCGGTCCCACAGCTGCGAGGGTCTGACTCACACCAACATCTGCTCTGGAGATCTTCATCCAGAGCCAGCCTCCACTCTTGCCACAGATTCTTGCAGGGCAAGGGGCCAGAAAAGGGTAACGCTGATGTTACTGAATAAATAGTTTGGGCCGGTGCTGGCTCATCATTTTACACACGCAGTCGCATTTAATACGAGGATGCAAGGCAGGTGCTGTTATGCACCTCCCCCTTCTCTTAATAAGTGAGAATACTGAGATCAACAAATAGGAAAACTCAGAAAAGCAAGAAAAAAAAATGTCCAGGATTAAACAGTGGAGCTGGATTTCTACTCCAACTTATCCAGTGAACCACTGACCTAAGTTCAGTTGCCCAGTGAGTTGGTTGGTCTACAAAAAAGGGTCACATTTGAGCATCCTCCAAGAAGGAATTCAGATCCCAGCCCTACCATGACCAGCAAGCTAGCTCTCTGCCTCCTGAAGCCTCAGGTGCCAGTCTATGAAAAGGAGATGTCAATACCTACCTCCAAGACCTATGGAGATTATTGAGGCTAGAGGCACACAGTAGGTCATGATCAAAGGGTTATACCTATAAATACATCATTCTCCGAGGGAAAGTTCTCTGTAACCTAATTCTCCTATCTTCTTTTAATCGTACCTTTACTGATGCAACGGAGTCATCCTTACATATTTACTGAGTACCTTCTACCTTTCAGAAATTGCAGTCTTTGCCCAGGGTCTGCTGTGTTCCTGATCAGTTCTTTCAGCCAGGATGGATCAAGTACCCAGGGATCAGAAATCCAAATTCCAGTGGCTTAACCAAAGGGATACCCTGCTTCCTAAATCAGAAGTTTGGAGGTAGGGATGTTGAAGCAGATTTGAGGACTCTGCACATCTCCCTACCTCAGTCTCCTCCTGTCTTTCTGCTCTACTAACCACATCTAGAAGCCATCCCTAAACCAATCATGTTATGTCAGGGAAGACAAAGGAGAAAGTAGTTGCTGCAAGTAGCTACAGTACCAGCTCAGGTGAGTATCATTACAGCAAGCCTGGGAGACCTGCCAAGCACGGCTGGTACTTAGTTTAATCTCTCTGAATTTGAATATTCATTAACAGATGAGGATATACCACTCCATATGAAGGAGTTAGACACACCTCCTCCCTCTCTCTTTCTATCTGTACTGAAAAAAGGATGCCCAACCATTCTGTGCACTGGCTCTGGGTAAAGTGGATGGGGCTGATTCATCCCCCCTTTCCCCCTCCCCCCCCCCCCCCCCTCCCCCTCCCCTCCCCTCTCCTCTCCTCTCCTCTCCTCTCCTCATCTCTTCCCTTTCCCCTCTTTCCTTCCCTTTCCTTCCTTTCCCATTTCTTTCTCCCTCCCTACTTTTCTCTCAATACTGGTTTTGCTAAGGAAGTGCAGGATATTGGCTAAGGCAACGAGGTATAGCTGGAAGAAACACAGAGGATTATGTGGTCAGGGGAGGTGGGAAAGTCTTGTAGGCAATGTAGTCTACAAGATCATAGACTTTGATTTTTGACTGTTTCTCTTGGAATGCTGACCCTGTCACAGGTCCTAATGTCCTGTCAAGTTGAAACTTGTAAAATGTAGATAGTAGAAAGAAGAAGGTAAAACACTGAATGCAGGAGCTAATCCTAGCACAAGACAAGCTGCATGTGAGACATTGCAATTGCAGCCCATAGCATCTGTTAGAAAACAGACTTGGTAGGCGATGACCAAAGGGCCAGATCTGACCTGCAACCGCTCTTTATGAATGAAGATTTGTAAAATTCTAATTTGTGACTCATTTGTTTATATATTATCTATGAAGTTTTGACAGCTACAGTGGCAGAGTTGAGTCAACTAGGCAGAGGCCATATGTTCCCCAAAGCCTACACTGTTTACTAGCCTCTAAGAGAAGTTCTAAGAGAAGTTCTTTAAATCCCATTGTACCAGAATATGCATGCTAACCTCATCACTCTAAGAAAACAAGAAGAAAAGTTAGTATTTACGTTGATTACTTATGTGCACTTGAGTCACTGACTTAGCCTTTTGGAAGGTTTTTCTTCTTCTTCTTCCTCTTCTTCCTCTTCTTCCTCTTCTTCCTCTTCTTCCTCTTCTTCCTCTTCTTCCTCTTCTTCCTCTCCCTCTCCCTCTCCTTCTCCTTCTCCTTCTCCTTCTCCTTCTCCTTCTCCTTCTCCTTCTTCTTCTTCTTCTTCTTCTTCTTCTTCTTCTTCTTCTTCTTCTTCTTCTTCTTCTTCTTCTTCCAGTTGTGAAATCAAGACCAGTGCTGTCTTCTTTAAAGGGATGTTGTAAGAGTTAGAGATGATGTAACTGGCCCTCAGTAGGTACTCAGTAAACAGAACCCATGGTTTCTCTTACTATGGGAGATTCTAAGCAGATAGTGGCATAGTAAAATGTACATTTTAGAGAAAAGCATTGACACCATGCTGCTTTTCTAGAGTTCCTCACACCATGTGCCATGAACTTGGTGACTTAAACAGCAAGAGACTATTGCCTTAGATGTGGAGGCCAGTAATCCAGTTCCAGGTGCTGTCGTCAGAGTGTTTCTGTCTGAGGGAAAGTTCATTGGTGCTTTGTCTCTGATTTCTGCTACTTGGATGGAAGTCTTTGCCTTTCCTTACCTGTGAGCAAGACCTCTGAACTTTTACCTCAATTCCTGTTCCTTTGGCAGAGATCTATGTCCCAAATCACCCTTTCATCATAAGGACAAGGCCATATGGGGTTAGAATTCTCCCTGATGACCTCATCTTAATGACGTCATCTGTGGACTCTATTGCCAAATAAAAGTTCATTCCTGAATCCTGGGAGTTAGGACTTTATTATCTGTGGGGAGATGTAATTCAGCAGAGGAAATGAGGACCTAACACATGCAAACACAGCAGTCAGATAACTGTAAGGAGGCTCACTGGATGGCCAAGGAAGTCCATGGTGGTCTAGTGAGAAGAGAGAGAAAATGCAAAACACCAGAAATGAAGCTCCTTCTGAGACAAGGTGACTAGTGAGGAGATGAGCTGGCAGGGACACTGAAGGTGATAAAGGACTCAATTGTTGGAATGGAATCCTGCTAATTTAGAAGGAAGGGATAGACCCACTGCATTAGAATGGAGTTCTGTGAAGACAAGAATAAAGAATTTTGTGGAAACAGAGAGTGAACAAAATAAAATGACTCTTTTTGTGCCTGCAGTGTGTCACATATCTGTCCAGGGCACTAAGTAGCAGCCTGGTGAGGTAGAGGCCTGGGTAATAATTCCTAATGGGTTGATGACATCACTGGACATTGGAAGAGCAGATGCCAGGAAATGGGTAGCATGTGTTCTCACACCGTGCTCCCAAACTTCTCTGAGATGACCATGTTTAGACAGTCACCCTCCTCCCTTCCCAACCCATGGCATCCCACACTTGTCAGGAACTGCTTTTGGTCATGCACAAACACTTCCTGCACTGCCAGGTGATCACATCTGCTGGCATGGGCCCAGCCAACATGCTGATAGCTCCTGCCCAGGCAAAAAACAAATGCCAAGCTTGGGGTTGGGACACACTTTCTCCCACCATAGAAACCTGGCCTCTCATTTCTCAGCATGTGCATCTGTACAATGGGCACCTCTCAGGGTACTATCCATGGGAAAAAGAGAGGATGCTACCCCTTAGCACTAAGCTACCACATTGTGAGTGAATCTCCTATTGTCATAGTTGATGTCTGCAACTTGCCTATTATTATATCCATCATAGGCACCTACTCCATCGTGCAAATAGAATGATCTATCCTAAAAATCAAATCCCAGGGACCCTTCTACCTCCATTACCCCCAGTTCCTAAATGGTATAGCCTTATCCTGAAGTTTGATTGGAAGCTTCATTCTACAGGCACAATTAATTAAACTGTTGGCCATTGACTGACAGCTTAAACTTCATCTCCCTTCTCCTACCTAGAGGTATGGAGATTGGGCAGAAAAATCCTGCCATCTTGCCCAGTCCTGAAGCTATATGTAGTTGAGGTGAGGGATCCCTAGACACAAGTCATCTCATTGTCATATAAAGGACAGCCTTCACTCTGGAGATTGTACCGTTTGGCCCCACAGTGCTAACTCCAGGAATCCTCTTAGAAATATCAGTGCTCCTCACTGCAGCAGTCTTGTCTGGGAAGTTCAGTTTACTGACTATTTAGCTGTCTAGGACTCTTTGCTCAAAATTTTGGGTCTTTTTGCTCCAATGGTTTGAGACGCCTCCTTTATCATATATAGTCAATCCAGTAATGATGAGGGTCAGTTCCAGGGCTACCTACAGACAGCAACATCCATAGACATAGATGCCCAAGTCCCATTTATAAATAGGTATCATATTTGCATAGGACCTGTGTACAGCCTTCATTAGTCTTCAGGGGTCTTTTTATTGCTAATACACACTATGTTTGATTTGATTATTATTGATGTTATTAGAGCATCAAAATAAATTTTTTAAGAAGTCTGTATTTTTAGTATATATACATACATATATATATGTGTGTGTATATATATATGTATATATACATATATATATATATACATTTTAAAATATTTTCAATCCACTGTTAGTTGAATCAGCAGAGGGAGAACTGGTAGTCATGGAGGGCTGATCAAGTCTAGTTTGCAGACCAACTTGAATGTCTTGTTTTCTTGCATTGGCCTTAAAGAATATTTCAGTCCAGTTAGTTCCCCATGTTGTGTTTCTTTCTCAGTGTTTTTTCCTGTTATTCTCTCATATCGATATTTCCATGTGAACTTTCTAAGCATTTGCATATGGACAAGCCAGATATCATTAGAAATACAAACATCTACAGGCCTGGAAGATGGTTCAGAGGATAAGCACTTGGTGAGCAATTGTCATGCCTGGAATTTGAGTACCCTTATCTGTGTGAAAAGTCTGGTGGACATGGTGACCCTGGTGGATGTAGTGACCCACCTGTCACCCCAGTGTTTAGGAGGTAGAGGCAGGAGATTTCTGAAGGTGAGCTGTCTAGAAGATATCTGAGTCAGTGAGCTTTGGATCTAGTGATAAATAAGAGCAATTAAGGAAGATACTTGATATCACCCCCCCACACACATACTTACACACTTATGCACAAACATATATACACTTATGTGCACATAAAAATATACACAAACTCACAGGACAAAACATACTCTTGTGTTGTGCTTCCTCCAGGGAAGTCCCACAAGGAGTGAAAACTGAACTATGTCATGCAATGATAAGGTGTCATGCAACAGCGATCTAAGGTGGACTCCAGGAATGTTTAAAGCACATAGAAGTTGAACACATATCACAGAAAAGACATTCAAAGGCAAGTGGCATCCGTGGTAAGTCCATCTGGAAGATGCTTGCATTATTAGAACTAGGGAGGAAGTAGGTCTCCAGAAAACCACAGGGAAAGTGTCCTGCTGGATGTGGTAGCTCAATTCTATAATCCCAGCAGAAGCAGGGCCAGGGTCCACAGCCTCCCTTAGCTACATAGTAATTTCAAGGCCAGCTGAGCTACACTGATTCAAAACATATATGCATATACATACATGTATATGTATGTACATATTTGACTTTAAGTGATAGGTTCTTGGGAAAATTCATATTATAAGAAGTTTGGACACAGTCTGATTTCCGCTTGGATTTCTATAAACAAGGATGCTAGCTAGCCTTAGGTGCTGTAGACCTCTCGGGAGCAGGGCCGCATCACACAGTGTCTCCATTCCTTTCTAAAACACATCATCACAGAGTGAGGACCACTTCTCCTCAGTCTTCTGCCTAGCCCAAGAACTTGACTTGGAGAGAAGAGGAAGAATTGGGGAGGAGCAATCAGATCATACTCAAGATGAAGTCTAATATCCACCTTCTCTAGGGTCTGGGCTGTGTGAAGAATGAAAACAAGGTGTCTGGGCTGTTCGAAGACGCTTCTTGGTTTGTGAAGGAAAACAAGGTTGCTCACCTGCAAGCTCAGCTTCTGACCTGTGTGTCTAAGCTCCTCATACTCCTCCTGAATGAACTTACAGCAGGTTCAGGGATTCCAGCTGCCCGCATTCTGGTCTCTCTCTTCTTCTCATTCTCTCTTCAGTTCCAAAACATGGAATCTATGTACTGTTTATCTCTGGATTATACTGAGTATTTATGATGAAAGAAAAAATAGAAATAAAGTTTATCTCTGTCTTAGCCACTCTTTTAATACTGTGAAGAGACATCATGACCAAGGCATCTTATAGCAAAAAAGCATTTAGCTAGAGCTTTCATAGGGCGAGGCCATGACCATTGTGGCAGGCAAGCAGGCAAGTGTGCTAGAGCAGTATCTGAGAACTTACATCTGACCCACAAGGTGAAGGCAAAGAGAGAATGAGACGGAAGCTGGCATGGACTTTTGAAACTGCAAAGCCCACCCTCAGTGACATACCTTCTCCTACAAGGCCACACCTCCCTAATCCTTCCAAGACAGTTCTACCAGCTATGCCCAAGCATTCAGATACACCAGCGTATGGAAGCCATTCTCATTCAAACTACCACAGTCTATCATATTAAAAGGACACATTTGATTTTGTGATCTAATAGATAAGATTTTAATTCCACTCAAGCTTAAAAATGTCGAGAAACCATTTTGAAATAGCTAAGCTATAACTGTGTCTGATAGGCCAGTAAGAATGCCTCCTTTTCCCCTCCCCTTTTCTGACGAGAAAAAGAAAAGGTAAGAAGGTGGTAGTGGAGTGGATGGGGAGGAGGGAGGGAGGGAAAACTGTGGTAGGGATGTAAAGTTAATTAATTAAAAAATTCAAAAATAAATGCCTCCTTTTCTAGTATTATATTCACTTTCCTAGGTTGTATCTTTGTCTTCATTTGGTTTGTAGTTTCAGAAATTTATAATTCATTTCTCTCTCTCTCTCTCTCTCTCTCTCTCTCTCTCTCTCTGTTGTGGTGTAAGTAATGGTCACTATATATAACCTTTATTTAAATTCAATATATCAGACTTATATTTAGAAAGCTTAAATTCCATCTTATTTTGAGGTTGTTATTTAAATATGTTGCATTTTCCTTATGAATTGAAAAATTTTTAGGAAGGAAAGATTAATTTCAAATGAAGTTACATGTAATTACCACTGTTATATATTGGCATATTTGTGTGTGTGTGTGTGTGTGTGTCTGTGTGTGTATAATTTTTGTTTATTTTGTTTTTGAGACAGGGTTTCTATGTGTGGCCCTGACTGTCCTGGAACTCACTCTGTAGACTAGGCTGGCTTTCAATTCATAGATCTGCCTGTCTCTGCCTCCTGATTGCTGGTATTGAAGGGATGTGTCACCACTGCCAGGCTAATTTTTTCTTTTAAACAAGGGAAAAATATCCCTATTCTCATATCACACATGCTATATATTACACAACCTAATATTTTATAATATAATTTTAAGATATTTTAGCGTTATTTGAATAAATTTTTAAAAATAGAAAGTTTAAAAGGAGTGGATAAGGAATAAGGGTTTACATTAAAGTTCATATTCTTAATGGCGACAAAGGAACCACAGGAAAGATTTAATTGGCAATCAAAGTAAAACAAAACAAAAACTCAGAACAGAATCATTGAAAATATTGTTTGACATGGCAAATGGTTACTGCGCTGAGGAATTTGTACTCTACTGGTAATGCTGGTACATCAGGAGCTGTTGCTATGATACGAAGGATCGGGAGATCTGGAGGTTGTTTCAAGGGCTGGAAAGTCTAAGGACTCTTTGGCTAATTCACTAAACCCCCGGAGCCAACACCATAGCATCGGAGACAGGCAAAGGACTAGGATCATTCCTGCCTCAGTTTCCTCATCTGCTAACAGTGTCTGCTGCTGACTTCCTCAAACTCTTTAAGGTTGTCAATCAGGGATTAGCTTCTCTTTCATTGGCTGCTACCTCTGCCAGGGCTTGGCCTCACATTATGTGGTCTGGTAGGCAGCTCCCGTGGTTCAGTGGCCTCTCACTTGCTAAGAGTTGGTGTTGGCCTAAAGCTCCCTCTCTGTACCCTTCTTACTCTGTCCTCTCGCGCTTGGGTCGCTTCCAGCTTTCTGAGTTCATAACAGCTACTCATCGGCACCCCTTCCCCAAGTCAGCCAATGCCATGTTATTTATGGCATAGTTTATCTTATTTGAGAATGATCCAGGTCCTTTCTGTCCTTGAGCCCTTATTTGTCACTTGTCTTAATGACAAGTCCCAGCTGAGGTGTATTAATAGCCTGTGATTCATTCATGGCGCCATTCGACAGTACAGCCACCGGAGCTGCTCGAGTAGGAAGATGGGAATGCACTGATTTCACTGGTGGGTGCCCTCTAGTCAGCTCAGCTACCTGTAGGTGGTGGCGGTGATGGGGGCTTTATTATTATCTGCTAGTCACTTCACATAGGCTATTTCTTTGTTTCCCTTACCTGTGCCAAGTGAGTATTTTTCTATTTTGCAAATGAAGACATGGAAGCCCAGTTGTGTCAGCTAACTTGCTGCTGTAGGTTTCAGTAGGCACCTTCACCAACCGGAAGTCTAGTATGTTCCATACCCAAGGGCACAGGTTCCCTGCCCCCCCACCACTGTTGCAGTGAATGTAGAATTTCCCGAGCGGTTTCAAGGAAACTTGTGTGTCCACCTGGACATTATATTTCTACTTGGAATTTCAGAGCATTCAGACGTGCTGGGTAGCTTATTTGGCAGTGTTCTCCACTGAAGCATGCCTGTACAGGCACAGCACGTGGGCTTATGGATGGGTTGGTTATGTTCTGAGCATCTTTGCCAGGCTTGATGCTGTTACCCTAGGACACAAGAGCTGCCGGTGTTTGTAGCATGCATGAGCCTAATTAGCAGTTTTAAGCGAACAGAACATCAAGTGCCTTCCTCTTTCTGCTCTGGAGACTTTCAAACACGCCAGCAGCACTGTTCTCTCTAATACACAATATCCCCTGCCCTCCAAGGTAGACTCCAGCATGGGCTTCCTTGTACATAATGTTGCCCATTTCACACAGCATGTAGGTTGTGCTAGAGATGTTTGTGTCCCTCAGAGGGACCTGCTATAGGACTCTGGAGTGTTTGTCTCAAATAATGTGTTCTGTTGCAAAAGGCGAAAGAAGCAATATTAATTAGGTAGAATTCCCAAGCCAAATATTATACTAGCTGTTTTACATGCATTATGTCATCTAATCCTCACAGGAATCTAAGAGAGAGGGACTTTAAATGCCATTTATCAATACATCTACAAATAACATCGAAAGCATTAGATGTTCCCAAGTATGCTCAGTCAAGGCGAGGCTGCCAAGTGCAAATTAGAAAGAGACAGTTTCTAGAACACATAGTTCAGGGAAATCACAAGCTTTGAAGCAAGTAATTACAAACACCATGGATGTTTGTGATGTTCACAGAGCAATCAGTATTACTGCTGAGGTGAGCATTGGCTTTGCGCCCACAGCTGCTGGGGTTTTCTGTGAATCCCATTACTATCTGCCTCAGTGATTCCCCACAGCATCTTTAGAAGAGATACAATCATGAAAAGCCGTTTCTCTTGCGCAAACTGGGGTCTAGAGAATTAATGAACTTGTCCAAGTTTCCATTATCACAGATTAAAGAAACAATTTTGCGTAGGTGTTGAGGCAAGATGGTGCCGTGGTTATAAGCAAGAAGGGACCAGGCTTCACGGCTTCAAACTCTGTTTTCTCATTGTTTCTTCTAAGAGCAATGTCTCCACTCTCTGAATCTTAGCTGTCTCTGTACAAAGTAAAGATTAGGATCTCACTCACTCACAGTTGTTTCTTATATTACATATAAGGAAACTGGAACCAAGGCTGTATGTAGTCTAGGGTCCAGGGCCAAGTGGCAAGGTTGGGGCTCGACAAAGTTGATGGATGCATCTCTGTCATTGGTACCTGGTTACGTTCCAAGTAACTGTGATGTCGAGTTCATTCAGTGTCCAAGACTCAGTTTAATCCCTGCTGGAGCTCATCTTGATTGCCTTTACCATTAGAGCATTATTGGGTTAAGGTCTTTGAAGACTAACATCCTTCCCTGGAGACTGGGTTGCTTATCTCAGGAATGGATTTGTTTTCAAAGAGAAGGTAGTTGTATAGTACCCACCCACCCTCTTCTAACTCCTTCTCTTTTCTACATATCTTGCTTGCCACGCTCACACACATTCCTGCCATATGATATCATTCACCATATTATAACCCATCATGGGGCCCATGCAACCACAAAACCTGAACTTCCCTGCTCCTAGAGCCATGAGATGAAGTCTCCTCTTTGTAATCCTTCCAGTCTCAGGTGTTCCATTCTAGCCACAGAAACAAACTGGGCTAAGATGATGTCAAAGAAAGTGAAAGGCTGAAGTGTGAAGTGCCTCCTAACCATTACCTCAACACTTTCAAGAGCAATGTGTTTAGATCCATGGTCTGGTGTGTGTGTATAGATGGCCAAGGAAAAGAATTAAAGTTGGTAGAGAGCTTGAGATCTACTGTGTGAGTGATTGGGTGCTTGGCTGGGGTAAGGATTCCATTTGCAGAAGGGTTTTCTTTTGGGGACAAAGGAGAACAAAAAGAATCAACGGGATGTAGACAAATGGCCCCCATGGAAGCATTTCAAACTTTCATCACAAATGAGTATTGTGTAACTAGTGTTGGAAGGTTACATTGCCAAGTCTATTTGTTCTCTGAGGATGTCTGTGGACAACAAGCCTGGTATCTGTTCTGGGACACACACACACACACACACACACACACACACACACACACACACACATTCTGGTTGTACTAGGGCTTCTTAGCTGTCAACACATCCTTGATTTTGCTCTGGTGCCAGCTGATAACCACCATTAACATCTTGAAAATGCTGGCAGCTTCACAAGCCAGCCCTTACCTCGGGCTGGATTGTTCTAGAACAGAACAGCTCCTCCTCTTTCCACTCTTTATCACAACCTTATTAGGACCAAACATGTTTTCTCCTTTACCTCAGACATGTATCTTCTTGTCTGGCTTTCCTCATGTCCAGATTTGTGAAGAGGATTCATGGAAAGCCCCTGATCCTTATCTGAATGAGATTTACATCTATGAGGCATTGGATGTCCTGCTTTCTACTCACATCCCAGTCCTGTATAGCAGGGTATGCACAGTCAACTGGAAAACTATTGTTTTTATTTCTTTTACCTGTGCACCAAGTTTGGATTTTTCTTCTTCTAATTATCTCTCCTAACGATCAGCTTCCTACCAGCCTGATCAGTTCTACCATCCTTCAGATCCTATACTTATTACCAGGGCTTCTGCGCAGAAGCAACCTGCCCTGTCTTCTTGCCTTCCTTCCTTCCCCAAGCAAACCCACTCCCACAGTTTACTTCCTAAAATGCAGAGCTGATCTTATGAAACCCTTCTTCAAAACTCTTCAATGTTCTCCTGGTATCTCCAGAGATATGGACTGGCTCATGATAGAGATTTCTAGAATAAAATAAACCAGAACTTTTATATTATACCTTTGGAATTCCCATTCTGAGAACTTTTCCAATGACTTGGTTTTGAAAAGTGCATTGTAGTTGACACATAGAGGAAATTCTTTGTTATTTCTGAGGAAAAGCTTTGCCTATGGCTTTGTTTCCAGTAGCTCTCAGGATTTTCTGGGGGGGGGGTGGTGGTGGAGGGGGGACAATGTTTTCCTATTCCAATAACAAATAGGGTATGGGAACTGGGAAGGACTGGACCCTTGACACTATACATTTAGGTTTATGAGGCTCCATAATGTGGCTTGGCTCCTAATCACCGACTTAGAAGGACACAGATTTAAAGGGCACAGAGAAGTACATGAGTTCTCATGACTATCCTCGGTTCTCTACTCACAACAAACAGCTCAGTTCTTTATTCACAAACACCGTGAAAACACCAAGAACAGCTTTGATTTTAATTTCTTGACTTGGTTTCCTCAGGAAGTATTAGGTATTAACTAGAATGATGTTGAGAGGATGGGGAAACTGAGGCACAGAGCAAAAAGAAGAGTGTTCCCAGGTCAGAGTTGGTACTTACTCTCACCTTCTGATTCATAAACTATGCACAACAGTTTTCTAAGTCACTACCCTACTGGGTTGGCTATTTTGGGTTGTCAACTTGACTACAGCTGAAATTAACTAAAACCCCAAAATGGGGGGCACACCCATAATGAATTCAGATCTTTTTGGTTTGTTTTTTTTGTTTGTTTGTTTTTTGTTTTTGTTTTTGAGACAGGGTTTCTCTGTGTAGCTCTGGCTATTCAGGAACTCACTCTATAGAAAAAGGATGGTCTTGAACTCTTGAACTCAGAGATCCACTTGACTCTGCCTCCCATGCTGGAACTAAAGGCATGAATCACTATGCCTGGCCAATACAGATCTTTTGAAGTGGGAAGACCTTCCTCTAATCTGGGCCACACCTTCTGCCAGACACTTATATAAAGGAGATGAAAGAAGGAAAAGTTGTTTGTGTGTCTGTCTGTCTGTCTGTGTGCCTTGTATTGTCTTGCCTTGTCTGCTTTCTATGTCCTCCCTGGACTGTCCATTCCCTTATAGACATTAGAGCCTTTATCTTTGGGATTCTGGCATATACTAAAGACAAGTTGAGACATCCAGCTTCCTGGACTGAACAAGTACTATACTCTTGCACCTTCCATTCATAGGCAGCCATTGTTGGATTAGCTGGACCACAGCCTCTAAGTCATGCTAATAAATCCCCTTTGTGAGTTGGGGTGGGGTGGGGTGGAGGGAGTTCATTCTGTCAGTTAAGTTACTACAGGGAACCTTGGCTAATACACTACAATAAGGAAACTGCAATCAATAAGCCCATGAAACCAGCAATCGAGGCAACCATTTCAGCCTTGACTATTCTCCTCTCTATAAGGAGAATCATGACCTTTTTTTCTGGGTCTAAAAGTACGGGTTTCAAGAAAAAAGTGACCATGGATATAGCTGAGGTACTGTTCTATATATGTATATAGATTATCTCAATTGTTATATTTTCAGTAAAAATTACAGCACCAAAAATTCATAATCTTAGTCAAATTTCTATACTATATTTGAATATAGGTCTCTCTGACTTATAATTAACTAGTTTGCTTTTTTTCATCCTCCCTGCCCCGAGTCTCATGAGCAGAAAAAGTATATAACAAAATCAAAAGAGAGAAATTTAAGAGTACCAAAGACAGGCTGAAATATCCACTCCCATACGGATCAACTACCCCAAGTAGCTCATACTCAGGACTCTTGCATGCATGGCCCGTTTTTTTTGTACAGTGTAAACCACATCTTAGGTTTCAGCATAGAGACTGAATGTGAGACCTCAAGCTTACATATGTGGTTCTTCAAAAGAAGACATCCCAGTAGACATGTGGGTCAAATGTCATGGTGGATGGCTTGACAGTATGGGGTAGGGTGGAGGCACATTTCCTTTGATCATAAACCTCAGGTCACAGCAATAATTTATCTCAATTATTCATTCATAGAGTGTGATCTCTAGAGGACAGTCCCTGCAAAGCTCCCCACTGCTTCTTCAACAGATTCATGTACTCTACCTTCTTCATACTCCTTTGCTTCCTATGCCAACTGTTGCTTTGTTGTGTATCTTTTGGTTTTAAAATTATTGATTTGTGTCCTATTTCATCAATGATATTATGTGCTCATGTCTATCTTCCCTTTCCTTGAGTAGATTAGACTCCACTCATCTCCTAAGCTAGTTTGGTCAGCTTTTACTTTCCTGCTCCCTTAAAGGTGATTATTTCACATATTTGTAATACATTTCAATTACTTTGGCACATTTTGCATTGCATTTCAGTCTCCTAGGTTCACTATTTTAAAACTTCACATATTGTAAATGTCTCTTATTTCCTCAGGTGAGGCTCTCAGAGGCTTACTGCTGAATAAACTCACCCTTTCTGAACTCTGGCTAACTGGTTCAACTCAGCTGTTCTGACTCAAACTCCTCTCCAAGCTGACTAATTCAAATCTGGCTTCTCCTAGTTTCACACTGAATTGCTCCTCTTGGTCTCATACTAACATTGGGAATCTGTCATATCCTCTGGCTCCTTCTTGTTCTCTGGTTTCAGCTGCCTCTACTGACGTGCACTAAACTGCATGAACGCATGAATGAATTAAACTACACACACTGTACTCACTGCGCTGACACGCAACTCACTGACTCTCTGTCCCCACTTGCTCTTCAATAGTTTCTCTTTCCTGTGCTGTTCTCCTGAGAGTTGGGCATATACTATCTCAGGCTCTGTTAAATCTTTATTACTTTGTCTACCCTGGATTAGATATCACTTCCAAACATGGCTGCTTCATTCTACAAACTGATTTTACCTTAAAGGTGTATACTAAGGGTGTATCTGTATTCCAGCCAGGTGGATTAAAGATGTGTGGTGTGTCTGCATTCCAGCTGGATCACACAGACCTAAGTCTTTGCATATGATCTCCTGCCAGAGCAGCCATGTCCCTGGATTAAAATTCCTCTACAGTATATGTTAACATTTACTCTGTGTCCTAAGACATTGTAGGATTAGGTTTTTTTTATTGTTTGTTTTGGCCTTTATTTTCCCTTTTCAACTCTCTCTCTCTCTCTCTCTCTCTCTCTATATATATATATATATATATATATATATATATATATATATATATATATATATTTCCCCATGGATTTTCGAGACAAGGTTTCTCTGTGTATCCCTGGCTGTCCTGGAACTCACTCTGTAGACCAGGCTGGCCTCAAACCCAGAAATCCACCTGCCTCTGCCTACCAAGTGCTAGGATCAAAGGCGTGCGCCACCATTGCCCAAACAGTTTATATATTATTTAACAGTGCATATATTACATATGTATGATATTTTGTAATCATATTACTCTGTTGTCTCCCTCCCTTTCTTTGAGACCCTCCTTCTTCCCTAATTCCTAGTGAATATACCATTAAAGAAAATGATTGTCTCTTCTCCCACAGTTAATAGTCAATAGTTCTTACAAACAGCATGGAGGCCTCAAGGGCACCTTCCCTAAATATGGTGGAAAGTTGGAGGGCCGAATCCTGTACAGGTACCCATAGCCTCTGTGTGTTCAAGTATACAACAGCCATGTCATATGTGGATGGCAGTGTTTCATGGGATTCCTCCTTATCCACTGGCTCTTCAAGTCTTTCTTCTCCCTCTTCAGTGATATTTCATGAGCCTTAGTGGGTAGTTCTAGGATTTGGACAAATCACCTGCCATGTGTTCACCACTAAAGGGTAATATAAGGCAGATTCACCATCCTAAACCAGTCTTCTGTCCCCCACCCTGTCAACCCTCTCCCACATCTGGGTGCCTAACAACCATCCATATGCTTATTGACTCTGTAGATTTTCCATTTTCAAAATGTCAGGTAAGGGGAGATATATGGTGTATAGTCATTTCTGGCTGGTTTCTTTCATTTAGTGAATTCACACATCTTTGTGAGTTTTTATATTTAATTTCCTTTAATTATCCAGTAATATCCCAATTCTATACATGTATAGCTTGTTTATACATTTACTTACTACAGAATAGTAGTTGTTACATTTTTTTATGATTATGATTAAACTCTATGTAAAACTTATAGTCTGGTGGGAAATGCAGCACGGGTGTTAGAGGGGTTAATTAGCATGCTCTGGATTTAATAATCAGGGCCACATAAACCAGGTGTGGTGGTGCATGCCTATAATATTGGGGATTCACCCATGGAAAGTAAAGACAGAAGGATCAGATAATCCTTAACTATATAGTAACTTTGAGACCAGTTTGGAATACATGAGATTTTGTTTTAAAAACAATCATGTACATGAATAAAAATTTTCCTAAGTGAGTTTCCAAATATATTATGTGTATGATCAGTGGTTCATGTGGTAAGATTTGTCATTGTAGAGTCTCTTCAAGGGATTGTTCCAGGAAAGCTTGGCATCTGTATAGAGAAGAAGGAAAATGAACGTTTGTGTCACACCATGTGCAAGATGCAATTCAAAGTGGACTAAAGACCTAAGAACACTACAAGAAATAAAGTGAAAGCTATTGACAGTGAGCTTGGAAATATGTTTTGATACCCAGGAATATAATAAAGAAAACTAAATGTGGACAGAGAGGATGGTGTCCGATGAAAATGCTTCCTCAAAGCAAAGCAAATGATCAACAGTCCAAGGAGACAATTTGCAAAGTGGGAGTGCTTCCAACTCATTCAACTGCGAGGGGTTAATGTGGAAAACACAGGAAACCAAGTGTACCGCTAGCAGGAAAGCAAATAGCATGCCTGAAGAGTAGACAAATGAACTGAAAAAAAAATTTTTTTGAAAGGAAAAAAAGCAAATGACTGGCCAATAGCTATATAAAAACATGCTCAATATTTTTAATTTTCAGAAAAGTGCAATTCAATATCCCCTTACACCTGGTATGGTGATGGTTAACAAGTAGACAGGAAACAATGAGTGTTGAAAAAAGATAAGGGAGGAATGCACCCTTTTATAAAGTATTATCATGTGTTAGGGTTCTCTAGAGGAGCAGCACCATTACCACAATATATTTTACAAAGGGGGATTTGTTAGCCTGGCTTACAGGGCACAGGCTAGGCCCTCCGGCAGTAGTAGGAGAGGCTGACGAGCCAGAAGCTTCTCAGCTCACCGAGCTGAAAGTCTCAACAGTCACAATCTGCAGTGGAAGACAGGGGCCGGTATTCAGGTTGGTGGTCACTGGTCAGTGAAGAATAGCAACAGCAGCAACAGAAATTGAGTCGATGCGTGTGTGTAACATTAGGGATTATGGTGCAGACAAAAGCCTTGCCATCAGGCCTTTCTATCTGGGCTGCCACTGGCAGGTGCCACCCACTCTGGAATGTGTGTTTTTTTTTTTTTTTCTTTCAGTTAACCCTTCCAGAAACCACTGTTATAAATGCACCCAGAGATGTATCTCTTGGCTGACCACAGTCAAGTTTACAAGCAATGTTAACCACCACAACTCATTATGTAGTTAGTAACGGATTGGAAATTAAAATGGAAATTCTTCCTAACATTGAAGATAGAACTGCTACATAACCCACCAGTACTGATGCCAGGCACATGTTCATAAGAAGTAAATTCAGCACACCGAAAAGTTCCCAAGTTCATCTCAGCATTATTTAGAATAGCCTAGACATTGAGCAAATCTGTGTCCATCATATATAAATGGAGAAAGAAAATATGGTATATCTTTACAATGGGATTCTATTTAACTGTAAAAGAGAAGAAAACCATGAATTTTGTAACAACAGGGAGAAGCTTAAAGGAAATTAAAAAAAAAAAAAAACTAGATATTAAGGGTTTTCAACACCAGGGAAGGTAACAAGTAAGATAAATGTGCTAACTTGCTTCATTTATCCAGTTCATGTATATGCATGTATCATAAATATACACACTTTTTTAACCAAAGAAATCTTCAAATTCTTCCAACATGACTGCCATTTTGAATTTCTACCAACAATAAATATAGTTTCTAGTTGTGATAGTTCTAATTTTCAACTTGACATATTGTAGACTCATCTGAGAAGAGAGTTTCCATGAGGAATTGTCTAGATCAGGTTGGCCTGTGGGGAATTATTTTGATTAGCTAAATTGATGTGGGAAGACCCAGCCCACAGTGAGTGGCACTATTCCCTAGGCAGGGTATTCTGGAATATATAAAGGCTGAGAGAGGACTAACCACTAAGCATTTATTCTTTCTCTGCTCTTGACTGAGGATGTGACTAAGTGCTTCAAATTCCTGCCTTGACTTTTCCAAAATGACAGACTGTAGTTTGGAACAGTAAGCCAAATAAGCCCTTTCCTATATAACCTGCTTTCTGTCAGGGAATTTTATCACAGCAACAGAAAGAAAACTAACACATGTGTCCTCAGCCAATAGTTGGTATTGTTTTTAAGCAGTTTGGAATCAAGCAATTCTAATGGATGTGAAATTATATCTTGTTTTTTTCACGCATACACAGTTTTGGCTCTGTAGAACACATTCTGTTATGGGCAACATCGTGTTTTTAAAGTAAGTCACACTGTTGTGTACAGGTGGAATTCATTGCTTCTTATTGTTGCATAATACTCTAGCTCTTACAGATAACAGTGGGAGGAGGATTAAGTCTCCTTTATCATCAGCACCATCCCTCTAAATTATGTAAAATCATTCTTATGTAAATGTGGCTTCCAGGCAAGTTTCCAGACTCCTCTTCCAAACAGGTACTGACAATGGTGGTGTGTCTAGGGGTGTGTGGGTGAGTGCTTGATAAGATCGGAGAGACATTTGCCTCATTTTCTACCACTCCCTCTGATATGGCCCCATTGATAGAAGGTGTTGTGTTAGAATCGCGGCTCCCATCCAGACAGACCATACCAGGCCAATACAGTTCCATGTGGGAGGTTATTGTGGGGGTAGGGGGCAAAAGGTGGTGATGAAGACAAAAGGGAAAGAGAGAGTGGAGGTCAGGAGGGTCTGCCTTTTATTTGGGTTGTGACATAACCGCTTGCAGATGAAGGTGGGAGGTGAGCCAAGTGGATTCTGGGAATGTATGGTGATTGCCATGGCAACAGATACGTGGGTCCCTGTTGTCTATGGGTGATGTCACCGCCATCGCTGGGTTCAGGAGGCGATCTGCAAAGCCAGTTCCTGATACCAACAGAAGGTGTTGAAAACATGCTGTGGTGTTTCTGAATTCAGACTCAAGGTGGTCACCACTGCCAATTGGTGAAATTGGTATGGAAAAAGATACATTGGACTCTATGTAGTCCTACCCAGAAGAAAGTTGGTTTCATGTAAGTGATGGGATGCTGGGAAAAAGTAAGGGGAAGCATAGTATATTATATATTGTGCAGTGTCTACTATTTAACTCTGGCATCAGCACATCCTGCACAGACTCTCATAAGGTGGACACAAAGTCCTACAACATCAAGACTTTATCTCATTATGTGAGGAGGAAGTTATGGCCACTGGGGTGGGGGTGGAGTGGATTATCCCAAGAAGACATAGGTTGAAATGACATTCTGAGGTGAAGTCTTTGTGACTCTGAAGTTCTCAATATTCTCACTGCACTGTGGATCTGTTCGTAGGAAACTTTAACCGTGGCCAAGGAGTTTGGGTATTGTACAGTAGGTACACAATGTTGCTGGTGTTCTTTGAACAGTAGATGCCCAGAGAGCTGTAAAGGAAAGTTTTCACAGGGAAGTTAGTTCAGGTAACTAATTAAGAGTCTATTGCAGTAGTCTGCACATAAGATGAAGGGTTTGCATTTGAGCAGCAGTGATTCTGAAGAGGAAGCAACAGGCGCTTCCAAGTGTGAGTCAGGGTGTCCGACAAGTGAGGTTTAGAAGCTCAGTGAAAGACATCTTCATGGGAACAGCACAGACATTGTCTCTGAGGAGACTGAAGAGCACAAGCCTGAGGCAGGAAACACAAGCTATTGAAAGTGGAATGCCTTTCTTGGGAATTATTGCTGATGTTGGATTTAGTCCCTTCCTAATTTGCCTGCTGATTGAAGAGAATTTACCTGTTATGACAGTTGGAGCCTTTCTGTCGATGCCATGGTAGAATCTTGCAGGGACAAAGCTTATTGTGTGCTGTTGAATTGTGTTGGTCCTGGCTTTGAAACACGGAAGCACACCACCCTGAAAATACTATGACACACTTGAAGCAATTGCTTATTGCTCTTTATCTACTGGAATGCTTAAATAAATCCTAGAATTTATTTGCACTATTCAATGTAACGTAAAATAAGTTTTTACCTTGTGATCTCGGCCTGGACTGTTTAAATTGATCCCACTCCATCACCCACTAATGTTTATTCTCCACACATTGTTCCATTTATTACTGCACAGCCCTTGATGTCCTGACCTTGTGAGTACTGTTGGGTTTGGGGAAAGTGGATGAGTTGCTGACCTATCACATGCTGACTCCCCCAAGATGTCTGAGTTTGTGGGTTGACCACTCCATTAGCAAATTTGTTCTCACTAAATTGACACACTCTCTCCCTAGAATGCAGGCCTCAGAATCATGCTTTGTGTCTCTGGACACAACCAATGATGCTGTAAAGTTGTGCTAAGGAACTACTCTTGTTTTCCAACATGTATGTATTCTATAAATACTATGAACAGGCAACCATGGTGCTTCACTGTACCATCAAAAATCAGCCCTAAGAAGGGTTCTTTACCAATGGTTCCTTGGTCAAATGACTGTGAGACACCTATCTTAGAGCTCATAACACTCCTGTCCTTTGGACAGTCTCATAGAAAAGGAATTGGCTAAAGATTTTAAACCAACTTAAGCAAAGATATTAGTTTTTCACTATATAATAACTAACCAACCCCCAAACCTCAGTAATTTAGAAGAAATATATAATATATGCACACATATGTATACATATGTATATAGAATGACATGTAACTAATAATACCTATGTATATAATATAGTATATGTGTGTTTGTTTATTCATGTGTGTGTGCATGTGCCAAATGTATACACTTGTATTTCTCACCCCAAGGTCTGTTCGTGTGCTGTGGATTGCATGGCCCTTCTTGGTTCAGTAGGACTGAAGGCAAAGTCCCTAACTGGAGTATTCTAGCCTCACATATGCTAGAAGAATGAGAGAGACTAAGCAAACTCCCATACTAATGCTTAAAACTCATGCTTAGGTGCTGCAAATGACATCCCTGTGGCTATCCATCTTGTCACCTGGCTGATGAGATGAGATGAGGAGAGACATCTCTCTCAGATGATGTGTGGCCAAGTCACGTGACTATGAGTAAGACCAGGCAATGTGTTTACTAGACGGAGTCCAGCGTTGGGAATGGAACATACTCTTCCACACTATGGAAAAATGTTTATCAGCCGTTGTAAGTCAGATTTTGTAAAGGCAAAGAGCAAGATGAGTGTTCCTAAGCGTGTGATTTATTGAGAGCCACCTCTCAAGAGAAAACTGTCTGGAGGAAGGAACAGGATAGGCCAGGATAAACAGCAAAGTTAGAAAAAGGATGTAACTTCATTGGCAACCTAACCTGGGTCCCATTAGCTGGTTATATGCTGGAGTGTAAACAGCCTTGCCACGCTGTCTTTCCTTGGTGTAAGAAATTGGTTTCCGTCGACCCCTAATAATCAGTTGTTGGCTTTGAGCCTCTTCCCAGAAGATAAGTATCTCCCCAGGTGTGAGGAACGAGGAGGCTTCTCTCAACTGAGAGCAATTTGTGGAGAAGGCTGAGACTCTGTGTGCTTGGCAGTCGATGCTCACCATAGTCAAGGGGTGGGGGAAACAGCTTGCTGAAGGACAGCTGGGACTGCTGCCCTTCCTAAGCTATTCATCCTTGCTGGCTGACTATGAGTCATCCTTTACCAGCTCCCCTCACTCCACTTCCCTGGGTACCCACAGTGTGTGTGCTGAAACACCCCTGCTCAGGCTGTGCTGTGATGCACCCTTGCACCACTCAAGCTATGTTGTGATGCACCCCTGCACAGCTCAGGCTGTGTTGTGATGCACACCTGCACCACTCAGGCTGTCTTGTGATGCACCCCTGTACTGCTTGGGCTGTGTTCTGATGCACCCCTGCACCATTCAGGCTGTGTTGTGATGCACCTCTGCACAGCTCGGGCTGTGTTGTGATGCACCCCTGTACTGCTTGGGCTGTGTAGTGATGCACACCGGCACCACTCAGGCTCACAGGATTTTCATATCTATCCAAGCACACCATCTCCAAGATTCTATTTAATGTCGCTTTGGAACCTCATGAGAGGCGTGATAGAGAGGCAAGGCTGTTGTTGATACCTCTCTACCTGCTCTATAAAAGCTTCTTCCTCTCAATTGGAACTCAATTGTTTTACATGGTCCTTTGGGGTGGGGGGCTTAATGCATGGTGAACCCTGCATCATGGCAGGTTTAGCTTATTTTATGATTTATAGTCAAAATTGAACACCAGAGAATTCATTCAACTAGCCAACTCAGCACAATATCTATCTATCTATCTATCTATCTATCTACCTATCTATCTATCTATCTATCTATCTATCTATCTATCTATCATCCATCCATCTAGAGATAGAGATAAAGACATAGATGATATATAGATGATACAGATAGAGTTGATATAGATAATGATTTTATATTTGTATTTATATTTATTTAAATTTATATTTACGTATACATCTCTTACTGCCATTATGTAGAAGCAACCCTAACCCCTCACTGTGACCAGAGTCCTTTACTCTTGCTAGTATGATCCATACTGGCTTGAGGTTCTCAGAGATATCAGGAAGTAGCCACTGTTTTAAGCTTGATGGGATTTTTAACTCTGTTCCATTGGGGAATCGGAACCTCCTGGTCCACAGAGTTTAAAATAGCGCGAGTAAGAAGCAGAAATGTGCACGTTGCTTGTTGCAACTAGTAGCAAAACAAGCCACTCTACTTCCAATGTGAATGTCCAGGATCCACGTGCTTATCTATGAAGGGCACTTGTGTGTGTGCACGTGTGTGTGTGTGTGTGTGTGTGTGTGTGTGTGTGTGTGTATGTGTGTGTGTGTGCTGGCTGCTGCTTTAAACTGCATGCCACCCACATTAGATCTTCATCATCTTACATCTTTATGAGTTTGCTCTACCACTTAATTGGACTAGAAGTTTTGGGCATGTGCAAGATGTGAAATATATCCCAAGCTATGTTCTTCTTAGCAAACCTCTTGTGCTATTAAGAAGCTCTTTATTCTGAAGCAGGGTTAACCCAGGATCCCATGTCAGTAAGGCAGGTGATTTTTGAGCTTTGAATAGTGATATTGACTAAGGCTTTGCTGAAAGAAAGGCAACCCTATACCTAAACTATGTATCAAAGCTGGTAAGGGTAAATTATTACATTTCCTATGATAGAAGAGTTATAATGTAATCATTTTATCACCAGGCAGCTGGTTTGTCTCTCCATAGATGATGCAATGTTAAAGACTTTCTATTAGTATCTGCAAAGAGTCTTAACTACCTGCAGGAGTCCAGAACACTTGTCTAACAAGTCAGGCGACACAGATTTGTGACTCACAGATAGCCATCAAAGATAAACAGAAACTTAGAATCTGTAATGAGCTTATCCAGAAAGGCTCCAGAAAGTGTCCCAGGGAAGATGAAGCTGTCTGCACATGTTTTGTGGGGTGACGAACCCCAAAGACATTCCACTGAAGATCTAATGCCCTGGGTACAACTGGTGCTACACAATACAAGCACTGCAGAGTTTCCTGTTCTAGCTGGAGTGAGGGTATGGCTTTGGCTTCTCTAGACAGTTCCTCCTTATTTCAAGTCGTTGTGTTCTTGCTTTGGTCTATAGTTATTCTGAGAACTACAAGCAGGAGTGTAAGTTGGTTGTCCATGGCCTCTGAGGACCAGTTCTTCTGCATGATATCAGTGGCACATTTGACCTCCAGCTGGTAGAAATTAGATATTTCTTTGGAAGCAGGGGCCTGTGTCTTTGAACATCTGTGTTTATAGCTTTCATCTCTATCCTCAAGGCTAATCTAGTATGACTTAATTACACAATCTCTGGAGTGGTAGAGGCTCGAGGCTGTCTGGCACCTGTAAAGTAAGTTATGTGTCTCTTGGATGGTGCTACTTCTCCATTATACACTATGATAGGATGATTCCTATAGTTTTTGGTCTCTCCCATAAATATGCTTAAAACTACCTTTTACAGACTTCTTTAATCTCTTTTTAATCTATCTGACAGACCAGATAGGACATTCGCTACTGCGCGTGTGTCTGTATGTATCCCAAGCTTGGACCACTTCTCCCTACATAGAAAAATTAACGACTAAATGGACAAATTCACCTCCTATCATCACCTTTTAGGGTCATTCCTCAGTGGTGGGACAGCATAGAAATAGCATCTTGTTATTTGTCTCAATTTCCTAAGCTCATCTACCCACAAATCCAGATTAGAAATGTGCCCTTCTCTAGTATGAGGAAATCACAGTGCCCCCATGAACTTGTGAGTGTGAGTGTAGAAGGAAGCACCAGAGCAGTACACTCTCACTTCAATCCACTGGATCTCCATTACAGGTTGCATTACGTAGTCCAACATTACAGAACAGTACAATCTCACTTCTACCCATTGGATCTCCCATTACAGATTACATTACACAGTCCAACATTACAGAACATATTTCCATCTTAACAATGTGCAGCTACTAGATGCACATATCTTAGTACATTTGACATTGCCTGGCTACTGAAAAGTATCTTTAATTGTGTGTCATTTGAGATCCCAGGATCAGGGACCCTTTCTCTCTGAGGGCCCAGTATTTTGTCAAGAGCTACCTCCCAAGTGTGTAATTCTCTGCTGTAGATAGCATAACTCTGTTTCAAATGTCTATAGTCCATGGTATAGGTATTTTTTTAAATTGAGCCTTGCTAGAAGGCTGAAGATAGAGCCCAGGTGATAGACTTGTTGCCTAGAATGCACAAAAGCCTATTTTGAACCCCAGCACTGTGTAAACCCAGTAATTGGAAGGCATCAGAAAACTGATTAGAATTTCATCCTAGACTACATAGTCAAGGCCAGCCTGGACTACCCGAGACTGTCTCAAGATAAAAAAGAACCTTGCTGAAGACTCTAGCATGTCACTAGACCTAATGTATTCTATTATCTTTCTCTACATCCTTGAAGGTCAGGCCTTCCTGAGGACCATGTCAACCTTTCTAACCACTTCATGTAGTTTTTCTTGAACAGCTTGTGAAGGAAATCACCATCTCCTGACATCTGCAGTGCTATTGCTTCTAGGAAACTCCTATTATCAACACACAGAGAAAAACCATTACTTTTATGAACAAGGCTGATGTGTCTCCACCAGCATACAGCCATTCCCCAATATAAGCATGGATTGTGCTGAGGACCCTTGGTAGCATGGTTTGAGATTCTTAGGTAAAACTATGCAGTTCCTCTGTGTAACCTGTACAAATCACCTGCTGTATACTTTATCTTTAGATCATTCATCGTTCCCATTCCAAAGCAGGTACTCTGGAAATAGTTCTGAAACTGTATTTCTTAGAAAATGAGACTGATAGGGGCAATCTGCATAGATTTAATATAGGTGTAATGAAATGTTTAATGAATATTTTTTACCTTCCTGTGAACAGACTGTGGGTAGAAGCCATGGACACAGATGATTGTGTTCCTAATACTTTAGACAGAGTACTCTGAGTCCTCATGAGAGACACTGATAGTATGATGGTTAATCTTGGTTGCAACTTGACGTGCCTGGGAATTGGGAACCTAAGTTCAGGAATTACCTCCATCAGACTGGCCTGTGGGCATGTCTGCTGGACTATTTTTTGATTGCTAATTGGTGTAGGAGGATCTAGACCTCGGCGGGTGATACCATCCATAGGCAGGTGGTCCTGGCTGAACAAGAAATGTAGTCTACATGAGCCTGGGAGTGAGCCAGGAAGCAGCCTTGAATTCCTGCCTTGGCTTCCCTTGATGATGGACTAGAACCTATAGGATGAAATAAACCCTTTATTCCCCAAGCTGCTTTTGGTGGTGCTGTTTATCACAGCTACAGAAAAAAGCAAAGTAGAACAGAGGGCTAATAAGTTCCCTGTTCTTGACCAATAGATCCACAATAAAATACTCACTTTTCAAAAAGACTTTTGGTCCTTTCCTCCCTAATTTTTCATTGCTGTTTTAGTACCTACTTTATTTACTGTAGTCACTTTTTTTTTCAAGCATCTAAGTTCTATCCTAGCAGTATATCACATAAGTTACTAGGTCAGTTATTTTAGCATCAACTAGTACATCTCATATTATTGGGCACATGAGTCACAGGGTTCCCTGCTACCAAAAACTCTTCCTTATATAACTCTGTATTTTGTTCTTGATCTACTACCATCATGGTCCATTTCTGGGATTCTGATCCAGTTCTGTCTAGTACATTGATCCTAGTGAGTTTCACTGCTCTAAGGTATGATTTTCCTTTTCGTGCCCAGAGATATCTCAATGAAGTCAAGCTGAGACTTGGCACTGATGATGGGACTGGGGCTGAGGAGACGAAAACTCTAGGCACTGCCTTCTTCTAGTATCCAGTCTTTTGTGGCTTTTATTATTAGCATCCAAGGCTGGCTGAGAATAGGAAGCTCTTTGAGTTATCAAAGAGGTACATTTCACATCTGTGGGCTTTACCTGTTTAAAGAAAATCGGACATTCAATGTTTATAGTTACATCTACCTGGATGAAGCCATCAAAGCCTCATCATCGGAAGACTTTCTAAGATTTAGAATTGAACTCCCTTCAGAACCTTACCACTCTTAGCATCAGGTTTTGTTTTAGCTGGATTTTGGTTCTAGGGACTCTCTGGATATCGGAGAAGAGAAAGACTCTTTGAACATTGTCAGGGAACTCACTGAACTCCATGCTTTGTTTTACATCTCTGAGCTATCAATCTGAACTTGTCAGGTCCCCTTTCCTCCATGCATCCAGAGCACTCAGCCAAACTATCAAGTTTCAGCCTTTAACATTACTATTTCCCTTCTCTTTCAATAGCAGGACATTACCCAAGCCAGCTTCTCTTGAAGCTTGTATTCAATCCAAGTTCAGAAAGCATCTTAGCAATAGTCTATCTAAGAAAGTCAACTGCCAACAAAGAGATGGGGGTCCTCATTGCCAACAGTAAGGAGATGGATGGGCAAATTCAGGCCTGTAGCTTCCTGAGATCATGTGCAGTACTGGCCGTTTCATGTTTGGATGATTAGAGGCACAGTCTAAGCTGGGGATCATGTTGCGAGTGATGTATTTAGGGAACTCTCTTAGTAGAAATTTGTGAGGCAGTGATAAAAGCACTGTAGCAATACGGGTGCATCTGAATTCTGGCTACAGCTGTGCTCCATGGAGAGTCCTAAAATATAAATGATGCTATAGGGCTGTCCCATCTGAAGAGAGTGAGATAAGGTTTATGCCGCCACCAGATGGTTATTGACCTTAGGAAAAAAAGAACAAAGTCTCCTTGAAAACCTCAGGAAATCAGCTTCCCATAGACTAAAGACAGGTTGCTTTAGGAGGACTATAACTTTGAACTGTTAGCTCCAGGGACGATGACTATAGCAGAAAAGATTTGGGGCACTCAAACAGCACTGACAATAGCAATAGCCTGTCATCTTGATATTATAGGGAACCAGGGCTTGAAGTATCTTCCCGGAGTTCACATAGTCACACTTAGTTTGCCCCCAAATTGTGCTAATGGTATTTGGAGTGGAGGGTCTCATGTCATAGGGATGGGGATTCTATAACAGCATTAGTGGCTTTGTAAAAAGAGCAAGAGAGACCTGCAACAGCACACTTGCTCTGCCTCACTTTGTGTTGGGATAGAGTAGGAAACCCGACTGAGCATGCTAGTGACATTATCGTGAACTTCATAGCCTCCATACCTCTAAAAGATCAAACATACTTAGAAATTACCCACATCCAGGTACTCAGTGGTAGCAAAAGAAAAAGAATGCCGTCTGTCAGGTATTTGAATGGACTGGGTCTGTAGGCATATGACTTAACACCATGAGTCATTGCTCAAGTGGAAGAGCTCAGACTAGGTATAGAATAACCAGATATCTTCTGTTTTGCCCAGGAATGGTGGTGGTGGGGTTCCCCAGGTATGTGTCTCTCAACTTTAAAAGTGGGAAAACCCCTAGAAAACCTGGATGAGTTAGTCATACTAACTAGGTGAAAGGAATGTTAAAGCAAATAACATTGTCCGGTACAAGACTACACCATCTTCTAAATTCAGTAAATGAAAATCAAGGAGTCCTTAGAAAAGAGAGCTGTTAACATTCTTTGTAGGGTTTAGAAAGCAGGTTTTATGGAGGTGGGCAAACCATTGCATCAGTGTACTTTTTTGTGCCATTTCTACTGAGCATAAGAACTCAACCTGTATTCCTCTGAGGTCTTATCTTCTTTCTGGGGACTAGCCTCAGCTCATGCACCCACAATTGTGATCACACTTATAAGAAATGAAAGATGCAGATACATAATTAAATCTGTTCCTGCTCTATCAGGGCGGAAATGGACTGTCTCCATTTCACCAGGTCCTCTGAAGAATGTCCACATGCTTTTCTCCACTTATTCCAAATATACTGGGTCTCTAGACTGCACCCACATTCTTTCCTTTATGTACTTAAAATATATTGAATATCTAGTCTTGAGCAAGAACATCTGTTGTCTATTATCAGGAGCAGAAGTTCAAAAACTTCTGCCCGCTGCATCTTGCCTTTGGAATTGCCAAGGAAAACATCACAATAAAGAACTGGACAGAACAAGGCCTTACTCACAGAGAGAAGCCAAAGATCAAGCACAGTTGGCTTCAGTAGTGAGTATTGGTCCTTCTTAGCTGGTGGGTTCCTCCCAGAAGCAGATGAAGAATAAGAGGCTATGGGCACCCCTCTGGTGCCACAGCAGAAGGATTCGACTCCTGTCTCAGAGGAGACAGATGTAGCAGTAAGACTGTCTGGGTGTCAACTCATTTAATATGCATCAGCAGAAGGGAGGCATACACACTGGGTGTGAAACAGGGAAAGATATTTCCAGACAAGGGAGAAGTCCAGCATGGGCTGTGAGGATTCTGACCTTGGGTAAGTAGGTGTTCTTGGAAAAGCTCTTCCGTGGCTTAGAGGAAGCTGAGAAACTGCATTTCAAGACTGCATTTTTTCAGTGGTGTCTTAGGTAGGGTTTTATTGCTTGAAGAGACACAACGACCACAGTAACTCTTATAAAGGAACACATTTAATTGGGGCTGGTTTATGGTTTAGAGGTTTAGCCCATTATCATTATGTTGGAAAGTATGGCAGCATGCAGGCAGACATGGTGCTGGAGAGATAGCTGAGAGTTCTAGATCCAGATTGGCAGGCAGCAGCAAGAGAGAGTGAGCCACTGGGTCTGGCTTGAGGATCTGAAACCTCAAAACCTTTCCCTAGTGATATACTTTCTCCAACAAAGCCACACCTCCTAATAGTATCACCCTCTATGAATCTATGGGGATAATTTTCATTTAAACCAACCCAAATGCCTATAAAGTATCAGTGTCCTGGCTACTGGGGACTATTATAGCTACCATGAACATGACTGATGAATGTTTTCTTTACATTCTAGTTATATATCTATCATCTATCTATCTATCTATCTATCTATCTATCTATCTATCTATCTTCTCTCTCTCTCTCTTCTCTTTCCTTGGCTGTGTATGTATTCTTATAACTATGATAGATGGTAATAAGGGTGTTAGAATAAAAGCCAAGAGACAAACAATTTGCAGACAGATGATTCCAAGAAGGAGATGAAGGTCTATGGAGATACAGATAGTAAGGAATTTTTGAGTTCTGGATATACATTGACAGTTTAACCAGGAGACTAACTAATACATTGGATATAGGATAAAGGAATCAAGGGATAGATCATCAGAAGTTGAGATAATGGGATTCCAAGGCAGAAGCTGTGAAAGCAAAAGAGCTAAAGAAACTGAAATTCAAATGAAGGCTGATATAATATACAATTTTTTTAACCTCCAACTTTTAGCTGGTGTTAGGAGCTATGAACAGAGATGTGACTGCTCAGGGAAGTGGTGTAGTGACTCAGGTACAGTGACTGAGCCCTGGGACACTCCACCATTAAGATGAATTGGAGTGAAGGAAGACTAACACAAGACTCCAAAGAGTAACAGCCAGTGGAGGGGAAGCAAAGCCAGGATGTATGTGTACCTGGAAGCCATGGAGCTGCTCTTTCAAGCATGGCATCTCAGTCTGCTGCAGGTCAGTCTGATGGTTAAGCACTGGCTCAGGCAACATGGAGGTGACTGACAACCTTACCTAATCCTTTATCTGACCACTGAAATGAAAAATCACCTCAGGTCACTTTATCCTTTGGAATGGCTCCCAACTTTCCATTGGAAACTGGCCCAAAATATCCAAAGAATGACAATGTTTAGGTTTTTGATTTGTAGCAAGATTTCATTAAACTCAAGTATGGGGGATTTATCTTATTTATCTGGTTATCATTGAACCTTTAAGATGTGCTTGGTACACAGTAGATATTCAGAGAACATCTACTATATGCAAATCTGTGTGATGGTCAGTGTGGAGGCCTCTTCCTCCTAATTTTCTTGTTTCTTCTATTTCTGGTTACTGTTAACTTTCCTTTCATTTTATTCCTAGGGAATCATAAATATTAAATTTTTAATGAATATCTAGTCTTAGTAAAACAAACTAATGAAAGATAAGAAAAAATATAACATCACTAACAGTGACTCCCTTGGTTTTCCATGTACCTGAATTCGACTAAGCATTTTACTGATCTTGTCCTCGCCTAAACACTGAGGACCTGCAGTCTTATTCCAGCTTTGTCATATTATAGGTTGTGAAGATAGTACCTTAAAGTAAGGGATGTGTGCGCTCCCAAACCCATTTCATTTTCCTTCTGGAGACATAGGTTGGTGTGTTTCCCTGTCTTCATTTGCAGTTAGGTATAGTGTCTTAGTTAGGGTTCTCTAGAATCACAGAACTTATAGACTCTCTCTCTCTCTCTCTCTCTCTCTCTCTCTCTCTCTCTCTCTCTCACACACACACACACACACACACACACACACACACACACATATATATATATGGGAATTTATTGGAATGACTTACATTCTGCAGTTCAACTAACAACAATGGGTAGCTGTGAATGTGAAGTCCAAGGATCTAGTAGTTTCTCAGTCCCATGAGGCTAGTTGTTTCAGCTGGTCTTCTGTATAAGCTGGAATTCTGAGGAGATAAGTTCCAACAGATGTGCTGGCTAGGAAGTGCAAGCAAGCGAAGATTTGTGAGTCTTCCTTCTTCCAATGCCCTTAATGTAGGTTTCCAACAGAAGGTGTGGCTCAAATTAAAGGTGTGTACCACCATGCCTGGATCTAAAACTTGCTTTGTCCCAGGCTGACCTTGAACTCAGAGATTTGCTTGTCTCAGCCTCCTGGAATTAAAGGTGTGTACTACCTTGCCTGGGCCTAAGATTCTCACTGCCACTATGCCTCAAGAC
>JADRCD010206337.1:0-17421 GCA_019843815.1 Montemys delectorum
CTGTCAGAGCCTCTCAGGAGACAGCTATGTCAGGCTCCTATCAGCCAGCACTTGCTGGCATCCACAATAGTGTCTGGGTTTGGTGATTGAATATGGGAAGGATTCCCAGGTGGGACAGTCTCTGGATTGTCCTTCCTTCAGTGTCTGCTCCACACTTGGTCTCTACAACTCCTTCCATGGGTATTTTGTTCCCCCTTCTAAGAAGGATCGAAGTATCCACACTTTGGTTTTCCTTCTTCTTGAGTGTCTTGTGGTTTGTGGATTATGTCTTGGGTATTTCGAGCTTCTGGGCTAATATCCACTTATCAGTGAGTGCATAGCATGTGTGTTCTTTGGTGATTGTGTTACCCCACTCAGATCCATCCATTTTCCTAAGAATTTCATAAATTCATTGTTTTTAATCACTAAGTAGTGCTCCATTGTGTAGATGTACCACAGTTTCTGTATCCATTCCTCTGTTGAGGGACATCTGGGTTGCTTCTAGCTCTGGCTATTATATATAAGGCTGCTATGAACATAGTGGAGCATGTATCCTTATTACATGTTGGAGCATCTCCTGGATATATGCCCAGGAGTGGTATTGCTGGGTCCTCAGGTATTACTATGTCCAATTTCCTGAGGAACTGCCAAACTGATTTCCAGAGTGGTTGTACCAGCTGGCAATCCCACCAGCAATGGAGGAGTGTTCCTCTTTCTCCACAATCTCACCAGCATCTACTGTCAGATGAGTTTTCGCCATTCTGGGTTTTTTGTTATTCCAGATGAATTTGCAAATTGCTCTTTCCAACTCTGTGAAGAATTAAATTGGAATTTTGATGGGGATGGTATTGAAACTGTTGATTGCTTTCAGCAAGATGTCCATTTAAAAAGATCTTTACCAATCCTATATCTGATAGAGGGCTAATATCCAATATATACAAAGAACTCAAGAAGTTAGACTCCAGAGAACCAAATAACTCTATTAAAAATGGAATATAGAGCTAAATAAAGAATTCTCAACTGAGGAATACAGAATTGCTGAGAAGGACCTAAAGAAATGTGCAACATCCTTAGTCATCAGGGGAATGCAAGTCAAATCAACCCTGGGATTCCACCTCACACCAGTCAGAATGGATAAGATCAAAAACTCAGGTGACAGCAGATGCTGTCCAGGTTGTGGAGAAAGAGGAACACTCTTCCATTGCTGGTGAGATCGTAAGCTGGTACAACCACTCTGGAAATCAGTTTGGTGGTTCCTCCGGAAATTTTACATAATACTATGTTAGGACCCAGCAATACCACTCCTGGCATATACCCAGAAGATGCTCCAACATGTAAAGTTGACTTTTTTTTACTCTTGATGCACTTATTAAGTTACAGGAGAATTCAGTTCACGGACTGACATAAGTACAGGGGTGAAAAAATAAATTCAGTGTCTTCTTGTTTGAATTACTGGTCTCAAAACACTCAGAACCCCCGCCCCCATGCACAATGTGTCTAGGGGCAGTGTCCTGGGTGGCAGCATGGCTGGGCTGAGCACTGATCACACTCCATGTTTGTTTTGCTCATCCCTGCCTTTTTTGCTTTTGTGGCTCATCTACATTGAAATCCAACTTTGCTTAATTATTCTTTTCTTGATTACTTTTCTCCAATTGAAAGATGAGCCAGGGTGTGTTAGGTGACAGATCTTAGTCAATTTTACTATTGCTGAATTTTTTTCCCTGGAAGATTTTAGTTTTGAATTCCTGTATAATTGTACATTATAATGCATATTTGAAATATAGCTCTTTTCCAGCATGCCTGATTTGACAATTTTGTACTTTTACTTTGAAGAAAAATTTCCTATTGCAGGCTGCAATGCCTGGCTTAATTCTTCTTTAGGTTTCTAAGAGACTCCATTTATCTTCTGATGACATCTGCTTGCTCATTTAAATTTTGCAATTTTGCAAGATTTTGTGGTGCTTCTGTTAAGGATTTTATTCTGTGAGGAAATTATTATGTGGTTTCTTGGTGTAGCTTATTTCAAAGTTGACCCAAAAAAGGAAATACATCCTCAATTTCAGTTGTAGCACTGTGAACCCTCCACCTCGCGAGCCCTTAGTCTCCGCTGCCTGTTGGCTCTGAGGAGCTGGGCAGCTTGCTAGAACTCAGCTGTGCTCAGTGAAAATAAGAGCTGTGCTACCCAGCTTAGATCCACCCCCTCCAGGGCTGCTGGGCCTAAATCAATCTCTCTAATTCTTGTTTTTAATTAAAGTCTAAGATACATGCCCAGGCCATCATTTTTTCCCCACATTAGAAATAGACATATCTACGTAACTCTTTACCACTGGCTGCGCTCTTCAAACATCCCCACTGTGTGTATGCAAAGTTATCTAAATGATGGTTAATGTGTGCCACAAACTATTAGCAGCTGAATTAACAAGAAAAAGAATATGTGGCATTAATTTTAGCATGACTTTAATCTGATATTTCTAAATACTACTATTTTAATAGATAACTATATATTAAATTATATATAAAGTGAGTTATAGAAATGTAATGTAAACATATGGTATACATTTAATACAAAGAATTTGAAATCCGGTGAAGGAACAGGCCTTCTGCCCTCCATTCCTCTCATCTTGTCTGGATGGGTAATACTACATTACCCAGACTGCTTTGCAACTGATCCTCTGGGTATGACCTGGATTGGGTCTGAGGCTTTATTTCTGAAGTGTGTGACTGCATTTCCACATCCCTTGTCTGCTGCTTCCTTGGGTAAAACCTTGGTAAGCAGTGACTGAGGGGCTCCAGCGCAACTGCTCTTTGCTTCCTCTGGTCCTGGAGCTCCTGAAATGCGTCGTTTTTCATACTGTTTTTTTTTTAATTGTTTTATTTATTTACATTCCAAATGCTGTCCCCTTCCCAGTTCCCCCCTCCAAGAGTTCTAACTAGGAATGTTTTCCACACTGTTTACTCCTCTTTTGAACAAGCCTTATTTCTGAGCAGCTTGGGGGGAATTTCTCTATTTGGCAAACATTCCCTGGCCTCACTTCTCCGCCACAGGGTTTATGCTGCGTTCCCTGCTAGGTGCCACCTCTCTACTTTGTAGTTGGCTGTGTAAACTTCCTATTGCTGGCTGAGTGATCCTGCTGACATCACCATTATCAATCATCACCTGGCACATTGTAGGTTCTCAGTAAATGCTCATTAAACAGATAGCTGAAGGGCAGTGTGATGTTGTGGTGACAGATGGGGCAGTTCAAGGGTATGCGATAGAGAAGGACTTCAGCAACAGGACTCCTGGTACTGGGGGGGGCACATACTGTATGCATTGTGCTGAGAAAAACAAACAATGTTAACAAAGGCATGCCACGTGGTGTCTCTAAGGCTGAGCTCTGGAAGCACAGCACAGCTTCTGGCCTGGGATTCCTAGGCGGTGTCTGATGAGTCTTCCTGGACACACTAGGAAGCAGGCATTGGAAGTGCCCACCCACTTCACCCCTGCTTTGTCTTTTCTACCTTATGATGTTAATTTCATATCAAATCATATGGAGTTATTGATCACATTGGCTTGGATTATAGTCTTCAAGTAGCTTCCAACAGACAAGCCCCAAAGGAGCTTTGTGAACGGTGTCGTGCATGTGTGTCTAATGATTTCCCAACTTGAGCATCAACCTTTTGTCCCCTCAATTTGTGGTAATGCAAGGATCTGTTTTTAATATATATCATCTGCATGTGTGTGTGTGTGTGTGTGTGTGTGTATGTGTGTGTGTATTTATTTATCATGTAAGACATCTTTCATGAAGTAACTGAATTTATTTTGTTTGTGTGTTTTTCCTTTTCCTTTTGCATTGTTCATGAATTGACTTTAGATTTCTCTTCCAAATAATTTATTATTTCTAGAAGTTAGACAAAAAATAATGATCCAAGAAACAGTTTAAATTCTAGGAAATTTAATCAAAGACTTGCCTTGCGCTCCATACTTTGGCCTTCAAGAGAGATTGATTCGGAACAGAGATTGATTCAGAATAATGTCTCAAGGTTGTGATTTATTGAAGATATTCATACTATGTAGCACAAACTAGCCTCATATTCCCAATCTTCTTGCCTCGGGATGAATAGTGCCAACTTAATGGAGTATGCTACAAAGCCAAGAATGGCAATGACGGTAGCGTTAAAGACCACTCTGTGTTGTACATTGTAATCTTCTAATCTCATGCTTGCTAAGTTTCTGTGCAGTTCTGTGGACAATGTGTGATGGTTGGATTCATATTATTAGTGGAGGAAATGCCAGCCAGGAAAAGGTCTGAGGTCTCTCTCAGAACATCTGTTCAACGAATGTGTGGACACAGTGAGTACCCTAGCAGCAACTGTGGCAGTGGGCCTGTGAAAACAATAGGCACAGGTGCGATATCTTTTCATGGCTGACTTTGGGCTACATTCTTTATCTTATTCAGCCCCGGGTTTCCAATCTCTGATATTTCTTTCAGGGGAAAGCCTTTTGCTACCATGCAGGCAGTTGGACCAGCATATATTTCAGTTTCAAACCAGAGGACCCTAATATAATATAAAATTAGTTTCCCCAGGCTTGCCAATGTAGGCATTAGGACTAGCTAATGGTCATAAGTCCTGTGAGTCAATTCTTTAAAGAGTCAAAGTTGGACTTGCTGAAATGTAGATGATCCTTTCTTAGTTGTTGCTACTCTTTATTTGTTTACTTGTTTTTCAACAGAATGTATTGGCTTGCTAGATAAAGATTCTTTTCTCCAACAGTTAAAACAGACATATTGTAGAATATGTATTTTATGCATATATGGGATGCTGTAAACCCTATCATTCTAGACAATTAGTATATGCTAATGAAAATTTTTTTAAAGATATGCTTTTTATCTGCATTAATAATATAGATTTTTTTTTTGAAAACATTCAGACAATATTGACCCTCAATTCTTGGGTCATCTAGATTCTTCAGAGCTCGATTTACAGAGGATTTTCATCACATGGTTAAGTCTGATATGTGCAAAGGGAAAGAATGCTGTAAGGGTTTATTTTATACTAATTATGGTTATAGGAAGCCATAATGGCACACATCAGCAACTGCTTCTGAGTTTCACCCTTCCCCCAGATACCATGGCTTATATCATGTCACTTGGGTCATCTCTGTGAAGCAGGTCACCTATGTGATTTTTGTATAAAATTATTTTAAAGCAATGGCCATACTAAAATGCTAGGACCTTGTGGTAGATGAAGAGTCAGAAAAGTTGCCTTCATTGCTAGTGGATTCACAGAGATCAAAGAAAAGCCACCCGTGAGTGTGTGCTGCCTCTGTACCCAATGTATCTATGTTATAAACCCAATATGCCATATTGGTGACCTATGTGTGCCACCAGCCTTTCCTTAAAGGCACTAGAAAACAATAGCATTTTATTATTCTTTGCTTTTAAACATTTGGGGAACTTAAGACTTTCTGGTGGGTCTATGAAATATTAGTAGATTTTATTTTAAGTCTCTGCCATGTAGAGATGGCTTAACAGAGTAGGGATAAATGCATTTAAGAAGCAGACTAAGATAGACTGAAATTGTAGTAGTTGGGGAACAAAGAGTGAATGGCCATCCTGAGTTGGAGAAAAGTGGAGAAATCACAAAAGGGTGTCTTTTATGCCACCACCTGCTATCTATAATTAGTTATCAGAAAGGTTTGTGTGTGTGGCTCAAGGCTCTTGATGAAAGATCCTTTGCTCAGAAGCAGCTGCGGGTCCTGGTGTAGGGTGAAGTCTTAAATACAAGCATCAATCAAAAGCTGGTGGTGCCAGAATCTCATTTTATTAAGTTAACCAGACGATTCAAATGGACACTGCCTGGGAAATCATGGGTACAAAGGATTTGCATAGAATATTCCATGGATGTTACTTGGATTCTAGTATGGGGAAAATGGGCTCAAAGCTTTATATGCTCTTACTTGAAGCTGAAATGACTGGAGGTTTTGTCCAAGAATAGCTGGGCAGGGCGAAGAAATTAAAAGGAAATGAGCCAGAAAGGCTTTGCATTTTGCAGAATATTAGCTTAGAGCAGGAAGGTCGGTGCCTGAATTAAAGCAGAAATGAGTTGGCATTCTGGACAAAAAAAAGGTATTAAAAGGAATTGATGTAAATGAGTCTGGTTCTAATATAAGATGTAAAAATGTATAGAATGTGGAACACGGATGCAGCTCAAATCCCCTGTGTGGTTAATCCAGTTCTGTGGTACCCTTCCTAACACAGGAATTTCAGCCATGCGGTGTCCAGGGCAGGGCGATCCTCTTTTCTGTCAAATACATAAAACTTCATCAGTTCAGGAAAGGCACCTTGATTGAGTGGTCACCCTGTCCGAGGTTGTAATGAAAGAAACTATTATTTCCAAACAGCCCCCACCTCTCCTTCCCCATCCCCAACTTTCAGAATGGGTTGAAAAAACCCACAAGAGACAAAACAAAGAGCAGGAGCAATTATCAGCCAACCAAACACTGCAAGTTTGAGCTCTTATCATACACAAAGTAAAAACAGGTTTTTCCAACTGTCTTTTTAAATTTACATTCTGCTTCTGTATGGAGAAGTTTTCCCCGAGCCATCTAACAGGTAGCATGAGGGCAGAGTTATTTCTCCAGACAGACTTCCCTAGGGGTTGAAATGAATGACTTCTGAAACCAAGCATTTCTTAACAAATCATATAAAAACCTCGCTGGAGACTTCTGCTGCCAGGAGAAAGACTTTAAGCATCCGCTGATGGCTCCTCCAAGACAATAAAGAGCCAGATGCATCAGGCTTAGAGCTCAAAACTGCTGATGTCCAAATTTAGCCTAAACATGCTTCATCCCATTTTGAAGAACTAATATAGTGCTACATTCTTGCTTGTGAGGTAATGCCATTTTTGTTTTGTAGAGCAGTTCTTTCCCGTTAATACAAATCAGAAGAGTGGCTGCTTATATAAAGAAAAGAAAAAAATAAATAAAACCATGTACACTGACTTATTTTTGGAATGAAGAAAGAGCATGGTTTTTAGAGAGGGATTGAAAAGGATGTACATGAGGAGAGGGAAGAGGAGGAAGATGGAGAAGGAGGAAAAGAAGAGAGGAGGAGGGAAGAGAGTAATCCTTATTACAAAAGTCAGGAGAGGTGAAGTTTAATCGTAGCTGATGTGTTCTGCTAGTTAAAGACCAAGGAAACACAGCAACATATGGAACTCTGCCATAGATCAGGGCTTCAGAGTGTGGCTAATGACCTATGGTCTATAGAAGAAAGTTTGAGGTGACTGAGTTATTCACACTTCCACCAGGGAAATGGCTGTGTGGGAAGATGGATTTGTTTGAACCTGCAGAACCATGTTGGGGGAAAAAAAGGGGGATTTTTTTCTGCAGTGAATTAAATATTAATTAAAGACTATGCATATTTTAGATTGCTTGAGAAACATATTGCTGGCCTGAGCATCTTCATAGGGACTCTCTCCGATGTATGTTAACTTTATAATTTATTGAATTAACTTGCACAAAAATGTTAACAATTAATGCTGAGATCTGGAATGTCTATAAAAGTTTCACTGAAATAAAGCAACTTCTTTGGCTTAAGCATAGAGTGCTCTGGGGATTTCATATTTTCTCCCCCAAATTAGAGTCATTACTCCATGGTTGAAGGGACAAAAGTGACAGCACCAGGATGCTCATCATGAAGACTGATGGACACTTTGGAAATGGTCTGTATTGGTCACATGACCAGCTAGTTATTGCCCATGAATATCTACAGCCTCAGATAAGGTCCTCAGTGCAAAGCAATGGGCTTTGGCCAGGTGCTTTAACATTTCACTTTTGTAGTACACAATTAACAATTTGAGATTTAAAAGATTTTTTTTCCTCCAACAGTATATTTAACGAACTCTATTTTAAAGCTGATTGTTAAAATTATTTCTGACATGGCTACTTCCAATCTCTTAAACTTTGGATTCTACTTCTGTCTCAGCCAAGCCACTTTAACCTTCTAATGGTCCCCTTACATTTTTCATTAAATCTTAACAACCTCTTACTGGCTCTAGGCTGGTCTGGCTTTCCAGCTCTGAATCATAACGGCAAAAGGACTTTTATTTTTTCTTTGAGGGGTGGGTCAGATGAGGGGCATGGGATAGAGCCAATCTGTTTGGAAATGTCCATATCTGCTAGAAATCTGCAGTGGGGCTTGTTCTGCAAAGAGTGAGGATCATAGAAACCAGCAGACTCTGTGCAGCTGATGCAGTTGCTGCTTCACAGCGGCATCCCTTAAAGGAAAATCACATGTTTACATAAAAGCAATGGCTCTCATCACATCACAGTCCTCCCTCTCCCTGGCCTTTTATACACTTGTCCTAATGTGTCAGCTTGCCCAAGCTGCTTAATCTCTTTATTCTGTGTAGAAGATGCTTATTAGCAAAGTCTGCAAAAGAGAACCAAACAGCAAACTTTGACTCTGTAATGACTGTAATTTCTGTCAGTTAACACTTTGTTTCGAGAGGAACACATCTTTGGGAGACATTGAAGCAAACTAAATTACACAAAAAGAAAGATCTTGATGAATAAAGTGCCCATTATAAGTCACTGCAGGAAATGATACAATTGCCAGGGATGTGTAGAACTTTAAGTGTTCCATTCAACGAGAAGCACATCTAAATGGGCACTCAAAAAAAAAAAAAAAAAAAAAAAGCTACATGAGCTGATGGAGCCTTCTAAATCAAAAATGTAAGAGATGCTCAGTGGAGTTCAAACAGGCTCTTGAAGAAACGTGTTGGGAAGGAGAAGAGGCAGAGTCAGGGAATTTCTCTGTGGGGGTTTCTGACTGAGTTCTCAGACTCACCTGATGAACTACTAATGCTGCTGATACAACACCCGGAGGTCAGTTGGCTGAGCTGCACTGTGCAGACGTGGCTCCCTTATTTTGAGTACTGTTTTAGGTTTTGTTCAGTGACCAATCACTGAAAATAGAGGAGTTGAACCTGAGGTAGTTAAATGTCCAAATTTTTCGAATAAGGGATGAAGGGGAAAACAGGCCTAAGACTGGGACTAAGGAGAAGATGGAAGAGTTTCAGCAGTAGGGGTGGGGATCATCACCAAGTAGACAAAGACAGAACCATCCTTTATAGTCATTTCTTTCCAGTTCCTTTCTGTTGCTGTGACAAAATCAGACCAAAATCACACAAGACAACCTAGAGAATCAACTAACCTAGCCACAGAGACTGAACTGCCAATTAGGGAGCCTGCGTGGGATTGACCTAGGTCCTCTGCACATATGTAACGGTTATATAGCTTGGTCTTCATGTGGGACTCCTAATAGCAAGAGCATTGGCTGTCTCTGACTCTGTTGAATGCCTTTGATCTTTTCCCCTACTGGGATGCTTCTTGGTATGCCTAGTCTTACTGCAACATGATATATGTTGGCTATCTAAGGGAGGATAGAAGCTGGTGGATATCCAAGATAGGGATATCCAAGGGAGGAAGAGTTGATGAGGGAGGGGAAATTGTGGTCAGGATGTAAAGTGAATTAATTAATTAAGAAAATCTGACCAAAAGCAATTAGGGGAAGAAAAGTTTTATTTCAGTATACAGGTCACAGTCTACGGTGTAGGGAAGTGAGGGCAGGGACTCAAGCAGGAACTTGATGTAAAATTGATGAAGGAAAGTTGTTTCTTATTCACTCTCAGTCTCATGCTTAGCTAGTTTTCTTATATATTTTGGAATCACCCATGTGTGCAAGGAATGGTGCTGCCCAAAGTGGACTAGCCTTTCTATATTAATTATCATTTAAGACAAGTCCCGCACATGCCAACCAGGACACTATGATCAGGGAACTCCTTCAATTTAGATTCCCTTCTCAGGTGACCCTGGGTTGTGTCAAGTTGGTAGTTAGAGCTAAATGGAAACACCACAGGAGTGAGACCATTTCAGAAATAGACTCCACAGTTGGCTCATGCTGAGACTGATGATCGTACACATACCCAAACAAAAGTGCTTAGAGAGCAGATCAGATCTGTAATCAAGGTCTTTCAGGAGGGTAGAGAAGCTTGAAGCCTGACTTGTGAGAGCTGGCAATGGAGACTGGCTTAGGTTTTAGCCTTGCAGGCTCAGCCATGAGTGAAAGTTTTCAGGTCTGGGCTGCTGAGTGGTTTCAGTGCAGATTATGTAAGTGAAATGGCATAGAGAAGCTACAGCCCTGCTCAGCTTGGCAGGTGGGAGAGGAAGGAGCAGAGTTTAGTGGCTATCAGAAGTCAAACCTCAAAAATACAGTCAGAGTTCTAATTATAATTCATTACTGCAATCCGAAGCCCTGTGTAGTCTTCCTGTGAAGAAAGTCTAGTTTTCTTTTCAGTTTCCATACCAATTTTCCTCAGGAGTTTGAGTTTACTTTCAGACCTAAAGTCTAATGTCTTATCTGCGTTCCTGGAAAGCAAAGCCCATGCTTTCTGCTGCCATGAAATCTACCCAACAACCTTGCTCAGAATCTTCTTGATAAGGGTTAGATGCCAGATGCCAGAATACAATCTGTACTGGTCAGAAAAACCCTCCAGAGAACTGTGTGTTTGGAGCTAGCTCCAGTTGTGGCTACGGGTTTCAACTTACCTGGTTGGGCCTAGATGGCCATTCTCAAGGCAGAGAACCAGAGGTTTCTGTTTCTGGAAGGAATTAAGTTGTGGGGCAGTGGTCTGTGCAGGCAACCTGGTCCGGATCGAGCTAGAGGTCTGGAACCCCGAAGACCCGGTGGGTGGTAATTTCCACCTACATGGGACTGAAGGTATACAACCATGCCTCCTGGGCTCCTAGCTCCTGTTGGCAGTCACAGCCCTCCATAGCCCCCTGCAGTAGAGGTATGTGATATTGGTCATGTGTTAGCAGCACCAAGGCTTCTTACATGCAAATAAGGATTCCCCAAGCTCTCAGCTCAAACCAATGAGAATTACCTGCTGTCGAAACCTGAATCACCCCCAAAACTGTATATAATTCCTATCCAGGGAATTAAAGGTATGTGAGAACTACTCTGTCGTCCGAGCCTTTTGTTCTAAGAGCTGTAACGCTTGGGAAGAGGCCTGTTCTCCAAAAACAAAGCTTGAAGCTGTTCCACACTCCTTACTGGCTAATTGGCCTCTCGTTGGCCCAGCCTGGCCTGACTTAGTGCAGGGCAGCGCGGAGTAACTGAGTGACCCAGAAGACCTGGCAGAGATGGAGATGAAGCCAACTACAGCAGCAGAAGCAGCAGAAGCGACTTCTCCTCCCTGCCCATGCTCGCTTCTCTTCGCTGGTACTCTCACACTGTGGACTGGGCTAGAAATCCTCAGGAAAGCTTCTGGTCCATACATTAAGTTCAGGAAAACCTCATTTAAGATAATGTGAGTGGAGGAGGTCAGTAAGAATCTCTGTGAGATAGATGACTCCTCGGTCGTGGTCATGGTCACATAGAACAGTTGTGGCAACAAAGTCACAAGCTTACTATACTAAGAAAATAAGTTTGTTTCAGAGGAAATATCTACCCTCTTATTCACTGTGTTAGGGCTTATGGCATCTAATACCTACTTCTAGAAAAGTCACTGTTACACGTCCCCATGGCTAAGACATTCTGTTGTCACTTAAAATGTGAAAATGCATCACACTCACACACACACACACACACACACACACACATACACACACACTATACACACAGATTATGCACTATTGCTCTGTTTAGGTGGTAAATGTTCAGTGCAACCTCCAGAATAATTATGATCTGTAATCTTTATGTTCATATTCAATAAACACTATGATTGATTACTTATTTCCATAAGGTAATGAATGAAGTACTAGAGCTGTATGGGTCTTGTTCAAATGTTACTATATTCATTCTTGAATTTGAGTCTTAGAGTAGGGATTGCTCATCTGCATTCACTCATGGAAAGTCTTAACTTGACCAAAACTAAACAATTGTTTCTAGAAGTTTTTGTCCTTTTTACCTACACCCATTAAGCACACTTTCAATGTAGTGTGAGTTCAGTTTGCTGTTTGAAGTCATGTCAGATAATGTTGATGTACCCAATTTTGGCACATTTTATACTTCAAAGTATGCAGTGATTAGCGTGGTTTTTCACCCCAGATTTATGGGAACATGCTCTTCTTCTGTAGAGTAAGTACTTCTGGGAAAAGATTCACGGTTGTCAATATTTCCTTTAGCATTGGAGTGCAAGAACTAAGCATTTACTATTTGGCTTTTAGCAAAACGTCCTTATGAAATAAACAGATGCCAAAATTTTGTTCCATGTCAGTTTTCACTAGATATTAAATCAGAAGAGGGAATTTGGTTTGGGTAGATCAAAAGGAGGCCAGCTCAGCTTTGGCTTTCTGGCTTTCTGACTCTCTGGGCTGGCCTTGTTTGTACACTTGCTTTTATCAGCTCCGAGCTGTCATGAGAGAGGAAAGTCTGGGTGATTTCCATCGCGCTTCCTGTTTTTGTTTGGCACCAGTTCATGCAACTTGAACAAATGTCTTTTCAAAAGCCAAAGGAAAGAGGCTAAGGATGATTTCCCAAATTTTAATCATATTTTCCCTAGCTTTTAAGTTTCACAATATTTCTATCTTTGTTTAGGCTACATAGTTGAAAAAAAATCATTCCCATTCAACTATGTTGTTGATGACATTTCTCATTTTTTTATCTTTACCTATGCAGAGGGTTTTGAATAAGTGTTTTTTCTTTCTTCTGTAAACATATATATTTAAGGACATTCAGGAAATGTGTTGAGCAAGTTTCTTCTGGTGAATTTTGAACGGCATTGCCTTTCATATCATCCTAATGTTCATCAACCCATTTGAAAACTTCTAATTTTAAGAACTTTATTCTTCCCTAATTTTATATTAGGACAAAGAAGAAAGGTGCCACTGAAGATGGAATAAAAATTACAAGTAGTATTTCCTATATGTAGTGCTATACTATGTCAGAAATGACAAAATATTCTCAAATTCTTATACTAATTTTAATTTATTTATGTAGTATTTTTATGCTTCTTTAGAAGTCACAGACAGTGGAATGTCCTGTCAAAGATGTCCTTGCCCTAATCCAGAGACTGTGAACATGTTACAAGAGACAACAACAGACAGTTGAGCTAACCCTTCATATCTAGGAAATAGCTGGAAGGCAGACACTTAAACCTAAGTCCATGAAAGTTCCCGAGACATCAACAATCCTAACCATTGTAATGCATGTAAGATGGACATAGACTCCAGACAAATATATAAATGTGCCCGCCTTTGGTGGGGCAGGTGTGAGACAGCCTAGTTTGTGGAAAAAATATTGGAACATTTCTGAAGCTGGGCACAAAGAAGAAAGTATTTTTCCTGTTTTTATTTTAATATAATGCCTGCTTATTATAGGTTGGATGAGTCAATCTCAGGAAGTCAGTGGGAAGATCTGTCTCATCACAGTAGAATGAAACACTCAGATCTGGTTAACTCAAATGTCGGAGGCCAATTCCAGTGAATGCTTCTTGGCATATTCATGCCTTCATGTGCATTCTCACATCCATAGCTAAACTGTTCAAAGATGAGAAGAAATAGACCTGGGACATACAGTGATTTTCAACATTAGAGGAGGGAGGGGCAGCCTCAGGAAAACTTTGCAGTGAGCATTGGATAGTCAGTCTCCCCACACATAGTTCGGGAAAGCAACCATGAGTGAACTATCATTGTAAACTTTAACTATAATTGAAGAAAACAGCCAGACATATGAAAAACAGACATCACTTCAGAGCAAATACAAGAATTGGAATTTTAAATTGATTTTTACGATTGAATGACAAGCACACATACACACTCATACACACACACACACACACACACACACACACACACACACTACAGTCCTTGATCTTGGGACTAAAGAGTTCGGGATATTTACTGTTCTTGCAGAAGACCCTGGTTTGTTTTCTGTTATCCACATCATGTGGCTCACACCACTCTCTTCTGGCACAGAGTAATAAAAATACAATAAGTCTTAAAAAATTAAAATAATATGCTGGGCAATGGTGGTGCACGCCTTTAATCCCAGTACTTGGAAGGCAGAGGCAGGAGAATTTCTGTGTTAGAGGCCAGCCTGGTCTACAGAGTGACTTCTAGGACAGCCAGGGCTACACAGAGAAACCTGGTCTTGCAAAACAAAACAAAACAAAAACAAAACAAAAATTAAAATAATAAGAACAATCTACATAAAATTTTTCTTGAAATCTTGAGAGACAAAAGGCTGAGATTATGAGTGACATTTTAGTAACATTTTTTACAATACTTATCTTAATTAAAGTTAAATAGAGTAAGAGACACACACAAAGAATATATGTTTTACATCAATTTACTATATTTCATCTTATTTCTCCAAACTGACTTTTCTTCATTGATAATGTTAGTATATTCAAACCTTGTTTCTTTTTCTCTAGAAAACTAGCACGTGTTTCCTCCTTTCTTCCTTTCCCTTTTTGCATTCAGATCTTTACTATTGAGAAATCTTATGAGATTTTATCAATAATATTAAAATATTAGAGACACTTTGGATTTCCAGCAACATCTTATGAATGACCCTCGATCACATCCTGAGACTGTGTGCAGTATGGATAGTGGCAACATCGAACTCTGTACTGGCTTTGAAATCAGTTTTTTAAGGTAATAATTTTTACAGTTATGCACATTTACGCCATTAAATTAAACAGGATCAGTGTGTGTGTGTGTGTGTGTGTGTGTGTGTGTGTATACATGCATATAAAACATATACATTATATATAACAATAGAAATATGTAGGTATTCATGAATAACTAAAATCATCTTACAGTTATTAGAAATGTGGTGTTTATTCTTGTCAGAGAAATAACTAAAATCGTACTTCTCTTATTGGTCTCTCTATGTTACCTGAAGTCATCTCTGGCATCACTGATATAAAATCTTGCTTCTTTAGTTACTAGTCAACTGAAGAATGCCCTGGAAGTATGCTGTTAATGTAGCCATGAAGGTTAGAAGTACTGTAAGTCAGAACTTAATATGTTAATATACAGGTTGACCGCAACTTTTGAAGTGATCTTTGACAGAAAGAATAATTCTAGCCTTTCTTCTACTCTCAATGGATGGAGTTTAAAACTAACATGGCTGAAAGCAAAATGCTTTTACAATGCCCTGAACTTGCCAGAATAAATCTTTATATTAAAGGAGAAAGGAAAAAGAGGCAGGAAGTGTATTAAGTTTGACCACCTTTTTTCTTTTTTTTTTTTTTTTTTTCCCGAGATAGGGTTTCTCTGTGTAGCCCTGGCTGTCCTGGAACTCACTCTGTAGACCAGGCTGGCCTCAAACTCAGAAATCTGCCTGCCTCTGCCTCCCAAGTGCTGGGATTAAAGGTGTGTGCCACCACTGCCTGGCTCAACCTTGACCAGTTCAATACTGTACTGAAGTAGTCACTCTTAGTGACTAGTGAGATAAAATGAAAATGTATTCTGATTCTGCCTGTTTTGTTTATTGTCCTTAACATAGCTATTCTTTACCGATCTCCTTAGAATTGGTATACTTGTCTTCAGTCCCTTCATTAAAGAGTATTATCAATGTTCCAACTATAAAAGCTATTTCATGTGTTACAAATAATACCAATAAATAAAATAAACATTGACAATCAGATGGTTAATTGACCTATATTAGATAAAGGAGTGTGGCTGCATTTCATTTTATCATTGATCTCATGATCAATTTTTTTAGACCAATACAACTAGCCAGTGGATATATAAAAAAGTAAAGCCGCAATTATAAGGCTTATAATGAAAGAGGCTGTGGTCACAATCACTTCTGGATTCTTTTATTTGTATTTCGGGTAGCTAAAACATCCAGGACATCCACTTGCATTTGTGATCTAAACATATGCTCAGAAGCGATAAAAATTATCTTATTTTGAAATACAGAGCCTGTCACCCTATGTAGTATATTCTTCTCAAGCATGAAAGCCACATGACTGGCTGCAGCCTTGAAAACATCTTATCTTATTTTTTCCTTTATTTCACTTGTTTATTTTCCCCTGGGAAGTTCATCTTTGAAGTTTCAAGGACAGTTAGCTGAAGTAGGGAGTCAGCCCTGTCCCACTCACTAAGATTACAAATCGCCAAAGAGCTTAAGTCCTTTATTCCTTCAATGGTTAGCCAGGTCACGCTGGCACTTCAGCTCCATGGGCCCACTAGACAATGAGATTCACAATGACAAATTTTAAAGCACTTTAGACTGAATTTTTGTGTTGATTAAAATCTCTTCCCCTAAGTATTAAAGTCGAAGATCTCAGGTTTTAACAGTCCTTACCCATAAGGGTAGGTCTGCACAGCTTTCTGCACTAGTAAATATCCTCGTCTGCACAGTTCAATTTGCTGTCAGATATTGCTGCTGCTAGTGCAGTTGTATTCAACTTTACTGTGCCCAAAGTTTCTTGACTCTTATCTGAACAATCTTCAAAATATGCAGCAATTAAAAAATGAAAATTTTAACAGTTGAGTTTGGGGAGGATGGCTGGCTCACACATCCTGTTCGTAGCTATGGCAATGAATTCTGGAGTGAAGTTAGTGCTCAAAGAACACATTATTAAGAATCACAACAAAAGCTCCTGAGGTGCCTTCAAGGAAAGGGGAACCACGACCTGAGCTTGATCTCTCAGACCCACGTGGTAGGAGAAGAGAAACAACTCAGTCAAATTGTACCTGATCTCCACACTTGCATCATGGCATGCTGCATCTAGACACAGACCCACACCTACACAAACTGAAAAATTAGATGTATAAAAGTTAATGACCTGAAGATCTACAATAATATCTCTGTTGTGATTGAAGCCGAAAAAGTTTGTGGAGTAAACTAATACGTAAGACTGTGGATGCATTTTCAACTAGCTGTAAATTCAAAGACTTAGACCTGAATGCTTACTTCATTGAGCTCCACAGATCTCATTTTAATTGTACTGGTTCCAATGATCTTTTACTCCCTTGTTTATCCATTCCAAGACAGACCTAACTAGCTATAAATAAATAAAGGAACATTTTAGATAAAAGTGTATATTCATAATAACCCACTTTCTTATTCTATAACAATGTGTTAGGTATCAAGATGAATGAAGATGACAACCAAACATTATTAATAATATACTGTTGTCCCAGAGGGGGCACAGGTGACTAGGGCTTTCTGGCTGCCAGCCCTGCTCCAGCTTCAGTAAGAGACATTGTCTCAAGGGAGCAAGATGCACAGTGACAACAGAGATCATCTGACATCCTCCTCTGACCTTTCTATGCGTAGGCACACAGATCAGAGTGTATGTGTGTATGTGTGTGCGTGTGTGTGTGTGTGTGTGTGTGTGTGTGTGCGCGTATGCACATGCACATCTAACCAATCAACCAACCACCATCAACAAAAAATTCCCAACACTTTACATGAGTCTGAGGCAAGCCTG